>JAGFPH010009247.1:21030-48430 GCA_018207615.1 Philaenus spumarius
ATCACAGGCATTTTGCATTTTTATCAATACTTTCTAAAATCCTAGAAAAAGCTAAGAAAGTTTGACTTTTAAAATAAAAATGCTTTAATATGCAGTATAGTTTAACAAAGGACAAAAAACATAAACAATGATTATAAAAGTTAAAGAATCCATTTACAAATAATGACAAAGGCAATTTTTATTGAGTTAGACAAAGAATTTGACAAAGTTGACCTCAAAACTTTATTGATTAAAATTTTAAAACCTGGAATCAGAAAAATAAGATTTGTTTAATAGGCTTAAAATAAAAGTTTGGTTTTTCTTCTATTTGAGCCCTAAAACATTAAATCAGCTGCCAGCATATAAAAGAAATTTATATTACAAAACACAAGAACTTTTATTCAGATTGGAAAAGGACAAATGATCAAGTTAATGACTTACTCAAACTAAGTTAAAAAATGGAAGTTAGAAAAGAAAGTGGGCTAGTTGTAAAACCCTAACTCTTGGCTGTAATTACAGATTTAAGAAGGTTTTTATTTATTTAATAATATATCTTATGCATCTCTATATTGTTTTATCAGCTCTAGCCATTTCATACTGGATATGATAATTAGTAACCAATAGAGAATGGTTAGTAAACACACTCACAGAGCGAGGAAGGAATGTGACAGAGGTGTAAACAACGACGACTTATATTACATTTCTACTCTACGCTACAAGTTATTTATACTCTAGCCATTTGATACTGGATATGATGGTTAGTAACCAATAGAGAATGGGTAGTAAACACACTCACAGAGCGAGGAAGAAATGTGACAGAGGTGTAAACAACGACGACTTATATTACATTTCTACTCTACGCTACAAGTTATTTATACTCTAGCCATTTGATACTGGATATGATGGTTAGTAACCAATAGACAATGGTTAGTAAACACACTCACAGAGCGAGGGATGAATGTGACAGAGGGGTAAACAACGACGACTTATATTACAATTCCATAAACTTTATTTCTACTCTACACTACAAGCTATTTATATTTAACTAACCATTATTATGAAGTGAATGATAACATAATTTTTTATTTAGGCAATACTTTTTTATGGTACGAAAATATTGTAAAGTGGTTATCTACTAAATAATTAGTACAATGAATTTTGCAAAATTTTTTTAAATTTCCATCTTTTCAAACATTTTGCGTGACCGGAAAATAATGAAAAATAAACGATGTTTTAATTTATTTAACTTAATTGTTCCATAAAATGAGCATACAAAACTATGAGTCGTTCATGTAATTTTAACTAGCCTTATATTGAAATATGCACACAAAATTTCAAATCCTGTATATTTATGGTATGCACAGCCTGAAGATATCACCCGATTTTATATTTTTTATTAAAGGAGGCAATGTTTCCGCATTATAGTGTTGTGAAAAAATATACATTTTTTCGGCTCACCCTACTAAATTTTCTTTGCATAAAAGTCTTTATTGTCTACACTTACTCTATTTCTTCTTTCCTTGCACTCCAAATATCCAGCAACTCTTGAGTTGATAACTGAACCTAAAAAAACCAAGAATTTACTTTTTAGCACCAAATCAGAAATAAACCATTAACAAGAATACTCAAAATGTTAAACACAGCAAATTATAATCAATAGAATAGGAAGTTCAAACAATTATTACAATCCATTATTGTACTTGTAGCCATATCCGATTGCTATCAATATTATATTATTATTTAGTACTTGCCTTAGCAATCCTTTTATATAAGTTTTATCTCGCGTTTACAGCTGTTTCACCTTTTCATCTTCGGGCATCATCAGAACGATTACAAAAAAAAATTTCACAGTTACACTTAATAACAGAGATTAATTTGGCGTTTAAACCATAAATAAATAAAACATAGTACGTATAAAACACAAAAAGACACTTGATAAAACATGTGAGATACTTGTTAAGTTTATTAATGTCACGTACTGTGAGGATCATTCTTATACTGACATAGAAACAAATATGGAAATATTGAATTGTTGCAGTAAGGGGCATAAATTGAACACTCTGGAGGCCTACCAAATTTACAATAGCTGCAAAAAGTATAAAGATATATTATTAAATGACCAAACGCAATTCCAAGCAAACATAATATTTGATTAAATAGATAAGATGCCTCCCCCACGCTGCTACTGACTGCCAGTTTGAACATATCTTTTAGTTTGTGTTATGAGAGATTTGATGACAGTCACGTACTGTGACATTAATAAACTTAACAAGTCTCTCACATGTTTTATCAAGTTTCGTTTTGTGTTTTATACATACTATGTTTTATTTATTTATGGTTTAAACACCAAATTAATCTCTGTTATTAAGTGTAACTGTGAAAAATGTTTTTGTAATCGTTCTGATGATGCCTGAAGATGAAAAGGTGAAACAGCTGTAAACGAGGGATAAAACTTATATAAAAGGATTGCTAAGGCAAGTACTAAATAATAATATTAATTATTACAAAATCAATAATTAATAACAACTCTTTATAACTTGTGGAACAGAATCTTAAAAATCTTCTCCCGAATCATAATCTTGCATTTCTTTTTTGTTGAAAGAATAAGCTATTATAGGATCTTTCCTGTGAAATCTGGTAGTAGGCCTATATTTATTTGGAACCTCAACTATGCAGTTTATGTTTTCAAAGTGGACAGTCAAAAAAACTTGTAACATTTTATGCTGAACGTAATGCAAAACATTGTTTTCATGTTTAAAAATTGGATAATTATATAAGGCCCTCCTGTTTTGTGTGGTTTAGTATCCAGGCATACTTAATACTACTCAAACTTTAAAAACATAAGAATAAAGAAAAGAAAGAAAAGCCAATGGCAGTTTCACCCTATTCCATCCCTTCAACCAACTAAATCCACCAGTACTTTGGTGTATTCTTATATAGTATCTATTACATCCAGAGGATCCCCTGTATTTAGAGAAAACTGGTAAAGATCATAAAATGCAATATAATAACACGATATGTTTCTAAACTTCTAAAGACGATTTTAGTTAGTTAGGCTAAAGAATTAGTTTAAACATCAAAGTTAAGATAAGTTACAATAATTGTGAACTATTTTCTTTAACACATGCTAGAGCCTATATGAGCACCGGTACCTACATCTTATTAAAAGTGTGTAAATTGTAAACCAAGAGACGTAACTTCAGTTGTACTTTAGTGAAATAAATTATTATTTCAAATAAAACATATACCAAACGTAACATAAACTACAATATGTTTCCACTCTATAAATCTATTTATAGGCACCCAACATCTTATTTAATAGGTATAGGCAGAGCCGGATTTAGCATGGAGCAAAGTGGGCCCGTGCCCATAGCGGCAAAACGGCAAAATTTGGGAAATAATATTACAGTACTGTACTATGTTTTAGAACAAAACTAAAACTCCATTAGAGTTTTACAACAGGATGCGTATGAGCGTCTGACATAGATGTAGTCATGAATGATCTAATGCCAAGTTATTCCTTTGACTCAAACTAAATGTACGCCTGTACACTGCCGTGTTTGTGAGTGTGAGAGAGAGATGCGGCCACTGCTTCGTGCATCCTCGGCTCTGTTCGGCGGCGAATCAATAAACTTCTTGCCTTCGGGTAACACCTAGAAAGGCGAGAAATCACAGTTGTCTGTTTTGTCATTCGTTCAGTCCAGTCTTATTGTTGTTTGCGTTTCACTATCACCACTTTTTCACTGTTCTTGTGCTGCAGCACAACTCTTCAGTGCGATTCGTTCAGTGTAAAACTGATTTACTGTACTTTTGTTTTTAAAGTTTTAAACGTAGTAGCCTATAGTAGTGTAGTGTGTTTTAAAGAAAAGTGTTTTTAAACTCAACATGGATGGACGTAATTGTTTAAACTGTATAATGTATAATAAACTTGAAATACGTGATTTGAAATTGATGTCTTTTATTATTTTGCAAAACCACTTCTGAATTTCACCTTGTTAAAATTACGTAATAACGTAATTAAATTTGTAAACGTAAAATTAGATTTAGCCCCCTCACCTCCTGTTGGTGTAATCATGCAGAAATACTAATAAAAATTGAGTATAATATTTCTCTAAAGTTGAAACATTTATTTGTTTGTAATTCAAACTACATATATTACAACCGGAAAGGTTGTGGCACTAGTTCGTTGATTCCGTTTTACGTGTTTTTTTTTTTTTTTACCTTGTGTTGTTTTTATTCAATTGATAGCAAGGCAGCTCAAACTAATCGAGAGTTCTTGACTGAATTTATTGAACTATATCTGAGTTTTACCTGCTTGTGGCTCATTAAGAGCAAAGAATACTCCGACAGGAATAAAAAAGACCTTGCGCACATAGCGCTCGTTCAAAAATACAAGGAGTTTGATCTGTTGGCACAGACAGAAACACTATTGTTAAAAAAATTAATGCATTGCGTACAGTTTATAAGAAAGAACTACGGTATCAAAAGTTAAATATTCGTCGTTAAATATTCGTCAATGAAGATTGGACAAGAAATCGAGGTATGTAAACAGTACTCACACTTTCGATTTATTGTAACGATAAATTAATACGATTTATCATAGCGTGTAAACAGGGCTTAAAGCTCAATGGTGCTCGACCGGGATATTTTGACAATAATATAGAGATACCTTTGGATTCGTCAAGATTTTAAATTTCTAGAACTTCCATCCAATAAAACGTCATTTGCATAGTTCCAAAGATATGGAATTGTCTGTAAACCTTTGCAATTGGACAAATTTCAACGAATAAAACAGTACATTTTGAGTTCGAGATATCGCTTATAATTCGAATTATTTCAATAGACTTTTTTATATCTATTTATGGACTAAAGTTCAATCTTTCGTTTGGTATAAAGCAAACTATATTTACTCTAACGGTTTTGTTTGTACAGTTCTGAGAAATACTGACAAATGGTAAATTCAAAACTCGACTTTCTCACGCTCCCGAAGTAGCACTTCCAACGGTTTTCACACAGAACGTCGTTTTTTATGTGTCCGTGAGAAGTTCAATTCGTTTGATCTAATTTTGTAATTCAAGTAACACTAAGTCAAATACTTTTCTGAAATAATAATTTACAAGTGTACAGTTCAATTCTTTGATTTATTCTCTACACTTTCTTATAATAATATTTCATATTTGGGCAAAGAATATATTCCTAAATTACTATTCATACTAGGCGTAGTTTTGTTGGGAGTTTTTGAACTGGTGTTTTCAAAATAAGAAATTTGAAATTGATAAATATTTTTATACAGTTCTATTCAGGACTAAATTACAAAAATATTTACATTTACCGCTAAAAAAATACAAAAAATGTTTACTACTTTTTATGTAACTAGGCCTAATGTTGAACTTTTTCCAATCGTTACTAAACATTTTTATTTCTTGAGCTAATAACTTTGTAAATTTTACATCAATCATTTTTTACTGGCATATATAAATTCTTTGAACCTTTATCTACAAAAAAGCTATTGAACACTTTTGGATTGGTTTATAATTAGGCTACTATATTTGGTGAATTTTTGAAAATATGCTTGCACACGCACCGAAATGGCTTGACTTCAGAAAAAAGTTATCATTATCACTTCTAGTGTTAATTGTGGGGAGGGCGGCAATTTTTGGGGGCCCATAGGCGCAAAATATGTAGATCCGGCCCTGGCTATAGAGGTTATATATTTCATACCTAATGTTTTACGGCATTTCAATTACATATAGGCTAAATTGTCAATATTCAGAGCGATTTCTGAATTTTGAATAAAAATTTTTAAATTATGACAGTTGACTAATGAAGTCGGGGAAGTAGCATAGCACACAGTAGGCCTACCCAGTGGCGTAGGTAAGGTTACTGGCGCCCCTGGCTAGACTTAAAAGTGGCTCTTTGATAAACTTAAAATTGTAAATGTAGTCAAACTGATTTTTATTAGTAAGGTTAATCAATATGACATAACAACAAGGAAATTTAATTGCATAAATGTAAATAGAATGTGTAAATAGAATTTTTAGAAATGTGTAGGCCTAATATAACAATGTTTTTGGCTTTACACTCTCAAAAAAACTATTGATTAGGAAAAAGCTAGTAAAAAAGGATTACTTTGGTTTAAAAAATGACATTCATGCAATCATACACAAAAATAACGATTTCTAATCAAACTTAATCAAAGTTAGCGCAACTTCATTATTTAATTAGGAAAACACATTAAATGTAAAATGTTATAGGCTAAATTGCAGAAACTTAATAAACTTGTAGATAACAGGAAAACAATTTCACATCTGGCTAAGACATATGAACAACGTAAGACAACAACATAAGACAAATATTCACTTAATGTTACTTTTCTGACTTTCTGACGCGAAATCATTGACTAGCACACCTAGATCAATTTCCTTACTTCTTCATGTTCAACCAGAGTACATCCCAAGATTCGTCAAACGATCTTGTCTAATGGACAATGGACTCCAATGTCAATGGAAGATCATGTAGAAATGTTAGAAATCTTTTTACTTTCAACTTGTAGCCTAGTTTAAGACTAGTCAGTGTAGCCATATATCTTAATTGTTATTTTATCTCCATCTATGTTTTAGAGTAATTTTTTCAATGTTCTTGGTAACAAAATCAGGTGATACCTACACCTTGATTATTAAGCGAAACCGTCGCAGTAGCGCCTCCCTGCACCGGCGCCCCTGGCAGGCGCCATCCCTGCCACCCGCTTGCTACGCCACTGGGCCTACCCAAATGCCAGCAACTAAGGCATATACCTCCCAAATTGTATTGGAGGTTTAAAAGTTAGAAACCAAGTGATGCGTTAACCTTTAAACACTAAGCATTCGTTATTCTTACGACCATGAAAATTGAATTTCGGTCGTCTGCCTCAGTGTTTTGATCTTGAGCGCTGTATGTCGTAATACCTTCGTCCCTCCCCACTCTCTATTTAGTCTGACCTTGGAAACAGCCCAGTGTGCATCCACAGTCTCAAAAAAGCCGTGTAGTCGTAAATTTTACTAATGCTTAGTAGAGGTGTTACATTTTTTCAATGTACATAAACCAAAGTGTAACAAAAAGCATTAATCCTGTGATTATTTTTATTTTAAGCTTCCTAACATATAATTCTTATCTCTTAGACTATCAATAATCTAAAACTTATTTATCAATAAATTCATGTAAAATTTTGTCAAGCAGAATACATGTAGTAAACCAAAAAACAAATTCTCTCTTTTACATAACATATTTTGACCGTTTAATATTTTTTTCCTGTCAACAGTAATGCATAGTTGAAATAAAAGTGTAATATTTGAATGTCTTGTCATTATAACCTAAACAATAATTCAAATAAATATAGTCGTAAACATTACTAATAGTTAGTATTAGCGTTAGCATTAAGAATGGTTATTGTTTAAAGGTTAAACAATCGCGTCTCCAAAAACCAACATGTACAATTGTAGTCACCATTTAGTCTGCCTTAAACAATATACTAGCAGAATTTCGGTCTCATACTCCATGATGATAACCATTTTTTTAGAAAAGTTATTACTCCTACCAACCTTTACACATTATGAATGCTAGGAGAATGACTTAAATATGTATGCTTTATTTATAGCTTTACAAACTTTGATTGATAGATAATAGCTGGTAACTTCGGCAAAAGTATACATTCACACTCCAGCTAATATTTCTGTTATACAAAACAACTTAATTGATGTTAGCAATTTATATATATGTTTCCAATGTGGAAACATACTGTGACTAGAGACTGTAAGTTAGAATTTCAGGCTATTTTTTCTTTATTAGTGATTTTATTTTCAAATCCATAATTACCTTGTCCGGAATAGACTTGGCTACTCCTCTTTTTATCCATTTTGTACAAGGAACAAAATTCATTGTTTTTAACAAAGTTAACCAATACTCAAAAATGGGATAACTAAAACACGAGGGCACGAGACACAACTTTCCACTTTACGAGTTTATGACTTACGTCTTACGTCTAACGTCTTACGTCGACCAGCTGATTCCCTCGCCATGATCAAAATTTTCCCTCTACTTCCTTAATTGTCCCTGCACTTTCCCTCTCACCACAAGAATAAAATATTTATCTTGTTACTAAATTACTAATGGTTTTATGACGTATTATTAGATAATTTTCAAAGGAAAGATGAGCTAATGAGCCTTATGAATAAAAGTGAAGCTAATGCTTTAAAGTAAAAGTTAGAAGTAAAAGGTTTTGTTTCAACCAAAAGTTAGGAGTAAAAGCATTTCCTTCCTTACACATGAATAATGCTTATCTTTTACTTGTGAGCAAATCCTTCAATCTGGAAGTAAATGGATGAAACAGTTGACATGTAAAAGAGAAATGAAAATCAGCAGTTTATTATTGATTGCAGTTGTATTAACAGAGAGTATATATTATTATACACATTCTGTGAAAAAATCATCAAGATACCATAAATTATTTTATTTATAAATTATTATTATTAAATTTTTAGTTCCTATCGAAAACGTATATACTTTGTAAACAAAATTTTACAATACATTTTTAAAATATATATATTCGATTTTAAATATTAAAAAAGATTTGGATTCTCAATAAAATTCTCTATAACTTATTATATTCACAACCCAATACATAATTAAAATAAATGTCAAATAATAAAAAAAAAAAAAAAATTGTTCACCGTTTGTGGAATTTGACATAGTAATTACCAGTAAAGACCCCCAATTGACTCCCAAATTTTTTCAAATTTTGGGGTATATTCACTTTGACACCATTTTTGAATTTCTCATCAAAACTTAGGATAGGAATGTCTGATAAAGTGAGGGGGTTATTATTAAGGTGAAGGAGCTAGGTGGAAAAAATGCCCATTTACATAATGCACTTTATCTCATGAATGCCAAGTCGTAGAGAAGTGATATAGATATCGTTGGATAGGCAATCATAAGGGCTATAAAATATCGAAAGGAGAAATTTTGTAAACTCCACCTAGTAATGAAAATTTGTATTAAAATTTTCAAATTCGTTATTCACAAAATATGGTCTTTACTGGCCCGTCGGCGTCCCACTTGTTTGTATAGGCCTAATCAGTAAAGGTATTAAAATTTGTTGTAACTATCTGATTTTTTAAAATTGTTATTGTAGGTTTGTTTTCTAAACGTGATTCAAATTTTATTAAAATCGGTTAAATATTTTTAAAGTTATTCAATTTTTACTGAAGACATGAACAAATAATTTTCACCGAATAAAGATATCGGAAAGTGGTTTTTATAGGCCTAATCAGTAAAGGAATTAAAAAATATTGTAACAATCTGTTTTATTTATATTATTATTATTGATATGTTTTCTATATGTGGTTCGAATTTTATTAAAATCGGTTAAATATTTTTAAAGTTATTCAATTTTTCAACGTTTTACTTCGCTGATAATTCCGCGACTGACTAGATGCATCAGTTCTGAAGGATTTGCTTTACATTTGAAGTAACAGATCAGTTTTATTCATATCCATTTGCTACTTTTGAAGTATATGGATCAACCAAACAAGGATTTGCTCTTACCTCAAAGTAAAAGGTATTGCTTTATATTTTTAATCATATAAGTAGAAGGCTTTGCTTTAAAACCTGCAAATAAAAGTTTTACTTCTTTTTATTCATAAGGCTCATTGCAGTGACTCCTCAAGGTCTCTAGATAGAAAAGGTTACCTCATAGTCATGTAAACAAACTCAAACCCCTCGACCCGTTCCCTGTCCAGTGACGTCATTATAGTATAAAAACTCCGCGCTCCCATTAAATATGTATGTTTCGTCGTACAAATCACCTCATTTTTTTTTTAAATAGATGTATTAAACTATTTTTGGGGTTGCAGTTTTTTAAAATGATACTTAAGTTACACATTTCAACATTTGTAATTGTAAGAATATATCTTAACCTTTTCAAAAACATTATGTTTATGTCATTAATTTGCAATTTACAATAATTACAAAAGTATAATCATACAAATTTTAATTTATATTTTTACTGACTAAAATTTAAAATAAAAAGCTAACTTGGTAATACATTTTAAATCATATAGGTAACTAAAAAGCAGTCATTAAAATTGTATTTAATATATTAAAGTAGTATTCTTTGGAAAGCTAAATATAAGTATGACACAAAAATTAAAAACTATAAAGGCTAAATTGAATACACCATTCTAAATACTTATACTTGTCTTTTTGTAAGTAAATACTTATAACTAAGTGAATGAACCACAAGTATTTGTTTTACCTGTATTTTAAATAAGTATTCTTTTTACTTACTATTAACATTTATTTTTAACTACAAAAATAAACTTATCCTCGTAATTACTTCTTTTTGTGTCAGTAAAGAACGTAATTACTTGTACTTGTAAGTATTTTTGTAAGAACTTGTAAGAAATAGTTTTTGAATTGCTAAAATAAAATAAAGTAAAATTCTATTAAAAAAATCCCGATTACTAGGAATTGGTTACACACCGATTTTTATACATGTTTTGTTTTAGTAGCATAATTATTTTGATTGTTTTTACAAAACATTATTAATTTGTAAATAACCTACAATAATTTGTAAATAACAAGCAAAAGATAAATACATCAGAATTAACAAAATAGCATTCTAAAATGTATCTCTCTATGATAGCCTACATATAAATTGTATGGAGTTTATTTAATAGGGTGGCAGTAATTTTATTGAATATGTAGGACTATATTTAATATTCCTTGCATCAACTGTAAATAAAATATATTAGGTAGTATATTTGTTTGGTTTTTTTTAACACGCTTTGTGTGGGAAGTCTTAAAAGTTATAGCTTTTGCTTATTTTTTTATTCAACAGACTCATTAAGTTAAATTGTTGAACAAAAAAAAAGTTATTTTCTACAATTTTAATGCAAAAGATGTCCACAGTAACTACTTTTAAATCAAAATATTAAGACAAAAGAAAATTATAATAACATTTTATATGAGTAAGTGGGATTATATTATTTACTATTACAATAGAAACAAAAAATATCTAGGCCTACCTGTGAAAAGATATATCAGTTCTTCCTTCTTGTTTTGCTTTTCCATAATAATATTTGCAAGTTGCAACCGCACAAACGGAACCACCTTTAGGTTTATTTATTGATTTTCTATCCATTGTAAATAATATATTTCTTCTACTTTAAACACTTTATATACACTAATTTAAAAAAAGTTTAAGTTTAAACAAAAAACACAAGCCGTCAAACATTCACAAATGAGTAACGCGTATAAACGTAAACGACAAAACTTTGATCACTGTCTAGTTGTACCAATAACTACGTCACAGCCCCCACTCCACTTTTTTTTATATTTCCCGATTGAGGTAACCTTTTCTATCTAGAGACCTTGGTAACTCCTAAGGTCTAAATGAGGTAATAAATGAACCCAGATCATGGTCCCCAGAAGATGTTATTAAAATGCCCAGTCATTAAAAACTTTATATATATTTTAATGTATTCGCTCTCTAGCGGCCACATATTACGTCCTGTTAAGCCTCGGTTTGTAAGACCACGCTGCTATAACTACACCGTGATAACTACGCCGTGATGTTAACCCTAGATTGGTAAGGTGGGGTGTGCCACACCCCATGTCTTTTGTTTTTGTGTAGCAGTATGGAAGGGGAATAGTGGGGGAAGGTTCGGGCCCATGTAAATTCAGTTTGGTCCTTGACCTTCACTTGGACAGCAGTGCAGCGCTCAATCTGCTCTCTGAAGGTAATTATACTTTGCCTGCTTAATCCCTGTATTTTTTGGGGTGTAGCACACCCCACCTTATCATAAAATCTTGATGTCTGAAAATCAACTTCCTAAGTTTGATATAAACTTATTATTAGTTTTTAATGAAAATATGTATATATCTTTGACTAAACCTAACCAAATTTTCATAACTTAATCTTATATTACTAAAATAAACTTCATAAAATATGTTTGAAAACGTCTTCTACGGGGTTTTTTCTATTTCAGATAGAATGGATGAACATCTCACAGACGAACAGATTGGCGAGCTAATCTGGAATGACGACCAATATCGTGATGAAGAAGAAAGAAATCAAAATAGCATCGTATTAGATGTTATGGAGAAAGACAATGAAGAAAACGACGAGAAATCATGTGGCGAGGATGGCGATGAGCAAGCCATGGAACAACAGGACGTCATACCGCCTGAGGATGACATTCAGCTAGGACCATGTGTGCATGGAAAGAATGGGTACATATGGAGCAGCACAGTTCCTACTAAAAGAGGTAGGCCCTTAGCTAGAAATATTTTGATAATAAAGCCAGGTCCTAAGAATGGGGCGGAACATGTCAAATCTCCCCTTGAAATCTGGAATTTACTATTCAATCAAGAAATGTTGGATTTGGTTGTATTGCATACTAACCAAGAGATCGAAAGAAAATCTTCCCACTATTCTGTAAATAACTATAGTGTAAACAGTACAAATGTACCAGAAATTAAAGCTTTCATTGGGCTGTATTATCTTGGAGGCGTGTTACGTGTTTCAGATCTGAATGTTGAAGATTTGTGGTCACCATCATATGGTAATGGTCTCTTTAGAGCAACCATGTCAATGAAACGTTTTTATTTCCTAACTGACTGCTTGCGTTTCTATGACAAGGGAACAAGGCAGATGAGGGCTAATGACAAGTTTACACATATAAGATCTCTTTGGAACTCTTTCATTGCCAACTGTAAAAAGTTGTACTCTCCAACAGCTCATGTGACGATTGATGAGCAACTTGTATCGTGTCGAGTAAGATGTCCATTTCTTATGTACATGCCAAAGAAGCCAGGGAAATATGGCATAAAATTTGTCATGATGAAAGATTCAAAGACGTACTATATGTGTGATGCCATTCCTTACGTTGGGCAAGTTACTGATCGACTTCCTAATGAGCTAGTTCCAGAATACTATGTACGGAAACTAAGTGAAAGCATATCAGGTTCGAAGCGCAATATAACATGCGACAACTGGTTTACTACTATTCCAGTAGTTGATCGAATGCTCAAAACAAACCAGTTAACAATGGTTGGGACGCTCAGAAAAAACAAACAAACCAGAGATCCCACAATGTTTCTTTCAAGAACGGGCCATCAACAGTACAGTTTTTGGTTTTGACAAAACCAAGACACTAGTATCATTTAGTCCCAAAAAAATAAAAACGTTGTTTTAGTATCGTCCATGCACCACGATGATACCATAGATGAAGAGACAGGGAAACCTGAAGTAATTATCATGTATAACAAGAACAAAGGTGGGACGGACACTTTTGATAAGCTTTGTGCAACTTTTTCAACTTCCAGGAAAAATCTTCGGTGGCCCATGCAAGTATTTTACTCTATGCTTGATCAAGGTGGTGTAAATGCCTTCGTTTTATTTGTTTTGGCTAATCCACAATGGAAAGTAAATGCAAAACACAACAGACGATTCTTCTTGAAAGACCTAAGTACTGCACTGACTCGAGATCACATGATTATCAGAAGTCAGCAGAGTAATCTTCCAAGGAGTTTAAAGATACAGATAAATGAAATTTTACGTTACAAACAAGACAACGCAGAAGAAGTTAATAACGAGCCAGTAGTAGATGGACCACCAGATGACAAACAAAAACGATGTTATCTGTGTGATCGCAAGAAAGACAGGAAGACAAACACTTGCAAAAAACCAGTATGCAAAGAACATTCTGTGGACACCTGCATTGACTGTACTGAATAAGAAGGATAAAAAGAAACAAATAATTTTTGTTTATATAGGTTTTGTCATATTTTATTTTCATTTAATTAATTTTAATTTTATCTTGGTGACTTTTTGAGTAAAAACAAACAAAAAAATCATTTTAATATTAGTATACATTGTAAATTACTTATTTTAATAATATTTGTTTGATTATTATCTTATATTATTGTTGTAATTAGGCTATATTAGCTGTAGAATAAGTAGATATGTAACTTACAGGCATTAAACATTTTTTGAATACATTAAAATGTGTTTTTGTCATTGGGGTGTATCACACCCCACCTTGCCATATTTAAAACAAAAATTCGCCTTACCATTCTAGGGTTAAAGAGCGGCAAGTCGGTGAAGCCGGCGTTACTTACATCACGCCGTGATTCAACGCGATACTGGTTTGTAAAAAGCTCGTATTTGACGGCGCGAATCTATTTCTTGGACTGTGAAAGCAACTAGACCTCAGATATAGTTGCGAGTGTCAGAATTATGATGTTGCTACAACTGGCAGGAAAGCAACTCAGTTAGCTTATAGTGTAAGAGACAAGTTTAAAGACTTCTTTTGCAATGAAAATTGTTCAGTGGATTGGCAGCTCAATTCCATTAGAAAAAGTGTTTAAACGCACATAGGCCTACACTCATAGTAAAACTTAGTTCTGTTTTATAGCTTGGAACTTGCCTCTGAAAAACAACATTCTTAACAATTGATTTTGAGGTTAAAATATTTAAAAAGAAGTTTTAATTCAATAAACTATTTGAACCCAACATGCTTTCCGCAATGTCAAGCCATTTTGGTGCGTGTTGCAAGCATTTTTTCAATATATAGTAATTGTTACCTTCTCCAAAAGTGTTCCATAGTTTTTTTGTAGAGAAAGGTTCAAAGAATTCATATATGCCGGTAACAAATTTATTAATGTAGAGTTTTCAAAGTTATTAGCTCAAGAAAAAAAAATGTTCAGTAACGGAAAAAAAGTTCAACTTTTAGACCTACATAAAAAGTAGTTTAACATTTTTTGTAATTTTTTCAAATTACATGAATTAAATTATATGAAACGAACAAAACTCTAACTAGAGTATCCTATACAGTTCCTGTCCGTCTGGACTGTCGGAAAAATGTAAAACGGTCATAACTGAAATGTGCCTATTGATTTGAAAAAAAATGTCTGTATTTCACAGAACAGAAATATCCGAATAGAATCCGAACACTAAATGAGGTTTCCTACATGTCAATCGAAACTATGGAGTTTTCTCTACGAACCGATAAAAAGATCATTATACAAATACAGCGATTGGTTATAGAAATAGCGTGTTCAAAATGTGCGTTCTCGTTCGTTGAAATCCGTCCAACTGCAAGGGTTTACAGAAAACTTCATATCTAAGAACCTATAAGAGAGACAAATAATTATTAGAAGGCAGGCTAGAAGGTTCAAATCTTGACGAATCCAATGTTGTCCTTATCTTTTTCTCAAAATAAGTCTGTCGAACAGTTTTGATCCTTACAGAAACAACAAGTTTGAGTCATTTAGTTGTCCTGTCTCGCGCCGCCATTAGCTGTTTAGAAAACTACAATTTTAAAACGATGATTACATTTGTAAATGTATGTTTTAGAACAAATTTGTAAATACAAAAATTAAAGTTTAAATCATTTCCTTTTCAATGGTTTTTGTTTCATTGAGATTGGACGATTTTTAGTGGGTGAAATGTTCAATACAAGTCGAGTTGTCGCAAACTACTCAATTGAGACGTCTGACAGTTGCAGGGTTTAAATAATAGTAAAGTATAATAAATAATAATAATTAAATAAATTCTTATGCTACATGGTGTTTTAACTTTTTTATATTTTTGACTACAAAATTTTTTCGTACAACACTGATTTCTATTTTGAAAGATAGACTTCCACTTTCAGATACAACACTTTACGTTTGTTAAGCCTTGTAAACGGACATCTGTAAAGTGTCCGAAACGTCCGTCGTACTCATCTACTTGTAGATAATATTGACGAGGCTGATCTGCGAAGACCGAGTGCATAATACTAATTTTTACATTATTGTATTTTATTTATGTAGGGTAACTAAAAAGGTTACATGTTATAACTCCACTGTGTAACAAAGAGGCTGTGATTCGGCAAAATCGAATCGATATATTGTAATTGTCACAGTGCGAGTTTGTTACAAGTGTGGACTCGGATTTATTTGAATTATGGATTATTTAAAAAATTAGTATATCTAGTATACAGCATAATCACTCTACTGATGTCGATAAAACTAGGCCTACATAAAATACAACAGTAAATATTTAGGCGAACACCATCTGGCTACCAGACGACAATTGTCAGTCTATTATCTCGTGCACTTGGCACCTGTTTTTTCTCCTCGCACGCTTCTTGGTCTCTATTCGCTGTGTGATACGTGGTATTAGAGTCAAAATTTAATTGGTTGTTCATTAATTGATGTTCCATTTACATCTTTTGATTTGAACTCCTTATAAATCTCATACTTCTCAACAGTCTTCGTATATCAGGTACATCTTCTTTTAGAGCATATTTTATTTGTTTCAAAGTTACTTTGAAAGCCCGTGTAACTGTAGTTCTCGCCTATTAGGTGGTGTGCAAATTTTGATTTGTTACCTGAAGTGGTTTTTTCATATAATATGCATTTTTTCGGTACCAAGTTACAATTAAATAATACAATGAATTACCTTATAAGGTGCGTCTTGTGACTTCAAATTGTTTTTGATTTTATTCGTTTATTACATGTTTCGAAGTATTTACAACTTCATCATCAGATACCTCTTGCTATTTTTTTTTTCATTCACTCGAGGAACTCGTCACACATTAAAATCGTTAAAACACTTACACGAACACAAAAACATTAAACAGCCTTGTCCAGCACCGGTGCGCACTCTAATAAATCCGGTGAAGCACTTTGCTTATAAAGAGTAAAGTGCTTCACCGGATTTATTAGAGTGCACACCGGTGCTGGACAAGACTGTTTAATGTTTTTTGTGTTCATGCGTGTTATGTAATTTAACGATTTAATGTGTGACGAGTTCTTCGAATGAATGAAAAAAAAATAGCAAGAGGTATCTGATGAAAAAAGTTGTAAATACTTCGAAACATGTAATAAACAAATAAGATCAAAAACAATTTGAAGTCACAAGACCTTATAATAAGGTACATTGTATGGTTTTTTCAATAAGTGCTCTTTAAATCACAATTTAAACGCTCTCCCAGTTTGGCCTATGTATATCTTGTCATGTTAATTGTTAGGTCTTGGGTTTTTGGTAATACAGTAATTGTTTAGTAGTGTTGTTAAAAACGCTATTGTTCTGTTTACTTTTTGGGAAGTAGAAGTGATTGTATTAAGTAGGATGCTGCCATATTCAGTTGATACAAAGACAGGTATGGCTTTCTCTTTGGGATGAGATTCGGATTTAATCTTATGTTTTAAGAGAACTTTGTGAACGATGCAGCGTTTCGTATGTTATTGTAATTTCTCTTGAAAAACGTGAAGCTCTATAGTGGAATGGTAATTAATCTATGGGTCATGCTGTTAAAGGCTGCCATTTTTTGAGGTAGTGGATGGTGGGAGTTAGAGCGTATTGTGTTGTCGTTTGTGGTTGGCTTTATATACAGGTTAGTTAAAAGTCTATACTTATAAATAAAATTTAACGCTTTTGACTATTTAACGTATTTTTGTTAGAAACTGTGTTATTTTATATTTTATTATATAGTATTTTCCAGTTATATATAGTAAGTCCAGTTCAGATAAGCTTTTATTAATATATACATATAAAAAAATTGAAGGGTCTGACTGTGATTTCAAAATAAATACTTTTTTCTAAGCTCATATGGTTATTGACACTTTACCGAAACCTAAACACACATTTTAAAATTTTTGACCGTCCGTCCGGGCTAATCTCCGGAATGGCTGAACCACTTTTGACGAAACTTTCATTTGAATGTAGATGACTTTTCAGAGAATAATCTAGGCTACTTTTTATCCCGGAAATATTTAGGTTCCTATTTAAAAATTGAAAAAAAAATGTAAAAAATATGACCAAATTAGGGATATCGCGACCATTATAAATAAAACAACCCATTTGAAATACTTTGACAAGACCGTCTGTGTTTTAATTTACCGTATTCGACGATTTAACCGTTAATAATAAACAGGGTTAGTTAAAAGTCTGGAGACACCCCCTTAACTCTCCACCGAGCATTGATAGAAAATCTAAACCCGGGGGTTGTTTATAGGTCATAAAAGCACACTTCCCCATGCATAGGGCAACGTTGCCCCCCAACTCAAAATCGGAATTTTTGGGGCTACTCAATATTTTTAAATGGGAAGTATGGCCATGTGATACCTCATTTTAAAGGTCTATTTAAGACTAGGAAAATGACATAAAGAAAATAAAAATCGGACCACCCAAAACAAAATAGCGGCCCTAAACGTGTTGAAATAAATCGACATAAAGTTGCTAATATCTCGAAAAGGAAGAGTTTTTAGAAAAAATTTTGAGAAAAAAATGTTTATTTCAAATTGCTTGACCTAACAAATTGCTTCCAAATCGATTTCGTAAATTTTATTTTTACTCCTCCATCTTAAAAAATGTTGTAAAAAATAAAATTTACAAAATCGATTTGGAAGCAATATTTTAGGTCAAGCACTTTGAAATAAACATTTTTTTTGTCTCTTGAAACTTTTTCTAAAAACTCTTCCTTGAACGGTACTCATGTTATAAGCGTCTTAAGATATCGACCACGCTGGAGGGCGAAGACATTTCTTTTCATGATCACTATATAGTGCCTATAACAATAATCAGAAATAAAATGGCGTCAGGCTTTCCATGCATGCTCAACCCCCTTCAGATCCTGGAATATCAGGAAATGCCCCACGGAACAGACCACTTGTACTCTATGTTTTTTGGGTTGCTAATTCTGAAAATCAGGGTCCTGCAGCTCTAAAATCGCGGAATCACCCCTAAAAATGCAAAAAGACACCCTTTCCAAGGTTTTTTTCACAACGCTTATGACGCCTCCAAGTAATGCTATGGAATGGGCAACGAATTTTTAGATTATGAAGTTTGTTTTGTAAATCAAACTCCTCACAAGTTAAAATGGCGTACTTTGAAGCCAGCAAATATTTTAAGGCGTTAAATATTGGTAAACTGAAAATTGATTGTAATAGTATTCTAAATGATTTGTGTCAATCTAGCGATGGTAAAAAGTACTGGGGAGCGATTAACAGTTTTAGAAACAAGCAAACAAATTTGTGGTTGCAAATATTGAGGAATGGGTTTGGCACTTTAAGGCTCTGTTAGAGCCATGTCCTGTTAAGAGTTTTCTATGCTGAACCATTTATTGAAGATGATTTTCGGGATGCTGAATTTTCCTTAAGCGGCTTGAAAGTAGTGCTGTCCAATTTGAAAGACGGAAATGCCCCAGGCTTGGACAGGGTGCCATATGAATTTTTTAAATATGGTTCAAAGGAGTTTTGCGCAATATTATTACACATAACGTTATTTATAAGAAGGGATCCAACCCAGACAGTTACAAGAAATCTATCATTTTTCCACTCCACAAAAATGGTGACGTCAATTTTGTTGAAAACTATAGAGGGAGTGAATTTCAGGCTGGGTTCAGAAAAGGATACTCTACCGTAGATAATATATTTATCCTAACTAGTATGATTAGTTTGTTTATTAAATTAAAAAGGTAAGATGTATTGTTTTTGTTGATTTTTCATCAGCGTTCGACACTAATGACAGACGAGCATTGTTCTATAAATTGTCTTGTTTAGGTTTTTTAACAAAGTTGTTTAAGGTGTTAAGGGATATGTACGATGGGACTAATATGTATTGTGGTGTAGAGATGGTGTCGCTAGTTTGATTGATACAATTTTAAGTTGGAGGCAAGGATATGTTTTGAGTCCGTTGTTATTTACTTTGTTTCTGAATGATTTACCGGATTTTTTGGGTGGGGGCTGCAATTTCGGGGGCACTTTGGTAAAGGTTTTATTGTATGCAGATGACATTGTTCTCGTGTCTTCAACGGCTGCAGGAAATTATACACAGTTTAGAATTATTTTGCGACTCTTGTAATTTAAATAAATCTAAAATTATGATTTTTAGAAACGGTGGCAGGCTGAGCATGAGGGACAGTTTCTTTTATAAATGTCAAAAGGTTGAAATTGTAAACAAATATAGATATTTCGGGAATATAGATAAACAACTTCACTTTCTTGGGAATTACATTTTAAGGAAAAACCTCTTGCCGCAAAACTAGCTATAAATTCGTTATGGTTCAAACTGCTCAGTTCTAATAAAGTTCCCTTGTCTGTCAAATTTTCTTGTTTCGATGACACTGTAAGGGCAATAATGTGTTATGGCGCTCAGGTGTGGGGTTATAAGGAAAGTACCCAACTAGAGGAAGTAAGATTTTTTATTAAAAGTCTTTTTCAGCTACCGAAACAGGCTATCATAAGGTTTATATGTTTACTTTAAAAAATCACATTGAATTATGTTGCTAGGGTATTGAGGTTGCCATCGACCCGGCTGCCGAATATTCTCGTTAGGCAGGTGATCAGTAGAAACGTTTATTGGCGTCGCGTTTGGAAAGCCCTTGGTCAGAAATTTGGGATTGATGTTTTTTTGAAAGGGGATACCTCGGACAGAGTTCACGAACAGCTGACTTTTATTGTTGAAGCGATTAGAGATAGCTGGTGGGCAGATTGTTTGGTTAGGGCAAAGAATGTGCAGTATCATAAACAATACAAGGCGCTTGACTTTGAACTTGGCATTAGAAGGTACCTTAATAATAGTTTAAATATGAATATAATTCGTTGGGTTTTGAACCCTTCAGAGGTCGCATTATTTTTTTAACGTGAGAACTCGCATGCGGTCTAAAACACCAAAACACGTTATTCAAGATTCAGATTATGTTATGTAAAAAACGTATTGTATATATATTTATAAAAAAATATAGATAAAATATAATGTTTATATAAAAATACTTAATAAACTGTTTTTGATATGTGTTAATAATGGGTTTTAATGAAAAGTCAATTTGATTTTGTAATTAAATTAATTTGTACAAATATAATTCTAGTTATACAAAGTATAATTTATGAGATTATAAAAATTATTTCTGACATTATTAGTTATAAAACAGAACAGGAATTATTTTAAAATTTAAAAAAAAGAACAAACTGCTAGGCCTAGTAGGCCTCATAAGCTGAAAAGGGTTTTTCAACTCACTGTTATCTCCTCCACTCATTTCCTCTTCTGCCATGCCAGTACACCTGAAACAAGTGAAGGTAGTGTGTTCTCGACAGATGAAGGAATTACACTGAGAACATGACGTTTTCGTTTTTCTATCGCAGAAGCTGCACCTGCGTGGAAACTCTTCTAGAAGTTCTTTTACACGGAATCGGATTTCTCTACGGATGCTTCTTACTGTAAGGCGTTCTTCTAGGTAGTCCTTGCACAATTCGAAAGACAGGTTCTTCAAGAATTCCCTGCGATCAAGTATGTAAGCATGAGCATGAAAGCAAACTCAGTTGAAAATTTGGAACTTAAGGCTTTTTTACAAGTCAATGCAACAGGTCAATACTTTGAAAAGAATAATTTGGCAGTAAATCCAGCCAGGACAAAGTATATGTATTTTAATAGTAAACAAAGCCAAAATCAGACACCAAGTGTCATATTGGGTGACAATTTGCTTGAAGAAGTGAATTCAATCAAGTTCTTGGGTCTTATTATAGATAATAAGTTTTCCTGGAATGACCAAATTAGTGCTAAGATTAGTTCTGGTATTTTTGCACTAAAAAATTTAAAATTGTATTGTGATTTGTCTATTCTATTAACTGCTTATTATGGGCTTATATATCCACATCTGAACTATGGAATTCTCCTGTGGGGAAACTCATCAGTTCAGAATATGCATAGACTTTTTGTCCACCTGCAGTGACCGGTCCGCACTGGCTCAGGCAGTTAATAAGCAATGCTCTGCATCTGCTCACACAGTACACATTGTGTGTTTGTTGTTATATTATGATGTCTCTATTTACTTTATTAAATTGTAACTTTACTCGTATAACTGCAGTAAATACAAAATATATAAACATTAATCAACTACTGCTTTGTTTTTTTGTTGAAGAAATATCAACTATCATGCATGTGTACATAATAGTAATGCAAACAATATTCACTTATCACAAACGATTTTTTATTTTCATAGTTTGTTGCCTAAATGTGGAAGATGAGGAAAATTTAATATTCTTCTTTTTTTTAATGTCTAAGTACCTCCTAAGAAAATATAAAAACTGTGCTTCAATTAAATATTTTCGCTGAAACACAAATAATCCTGGATTTAGTAATTGTTTACTTTTGCCAGAATGTACTGAGAAATGCACGAAAGTGAATTATTACATGTATTTTTAATTAGTTTGGTATTTATTGTTCACTGGCTGCCCGTCAATCGTCTTCGTCACGTTATGTGTGCTGAATAAATTAAATCAATTAAAAAATTCAGAGTGAAGAGCGTCTTCTTTTCAACCGCTAAATCTACAGACTGGTAAATCATAGTGTTAGTTTGATGTTTGCAGGTCACCCAGATACGTCTTTAATATGCGAAGCATATAGGGATAGTTTTGATCAGCTTACATCGAAAATATTTTCTTAAAATTAATAAGTGCCAGATTTCAGCTCTCTAGCTTTAAGGAAAGAATACCAATTAATATGTATTATTTTTAGGGGTTGTTATTATATTTTCACCCCTCAGCAGCACGTAGGGGGCCTAACAAAATTTAAAACTGGTTTATTTTTTATAAATATCTTCTAAGAAATAAATGTACAAAATTTCAGCTCTCTAGCTTTAAGGAAAGTATAAAAATGTATATCTATTGCTTTTAGGGGTTGTTATCACATTTTCACCCCTAGCAGCATGTAACAAAATGTAAAACTCATTTAATTTTTAAACTATGTGTTTTGTAAGAAACAAATGTACAAAATTTCAGCTTTCAGAAAACAAACAATATTTATAGTTTTATTGGATATTTCAACCCTTAAAGGCCAAATATTTTAAAATCCTATCTTAGTGCTCCTCTAGCGCCTATGAGCTATATGTGTACCAAATTTCTCATTCCTTGGCAGTATTAAATTAATATTTATAGTTATAGGTTTTGTTACTAAATATTCACCCCTTAACAGAACGTGATAATATGTGAAACTGGTTTATTTACTGTGTTGTGTATCTTGTAAGAAATATTTACAAAATATCAGATCTCTAGCTTTAAGGAAAGTATGAAAATGTATATTTATTGTTTTTAGGGGTTATTATCACATTTTAACCCCTAGTAATGAAATGTAAAACACTGGTTTACTTTTTATATGAATCGTGTAAAAAATAAATGTTTCATATTTCTAGCTTTAAGGAAAGTATAAAAAACAATATTTATTGTTTTAGGGGTTGTTTCAACCCTTGAATGTCAAATATTTTAAAATCCTTTCTTAGTGCGCCTCTATCTCCTATGACATACGTGTGCCAAATTTCACGTTTTTAGGCGGTAGTGATTTTGAGATATATAACAAACAATATTTATTGTTTTAGGGGTTGTTTCAACCCTTAAAGGCCAAATATTTTAAAATCCTTTCTTAGTGCTCCTCTAGAACCTATGAGCAATATGTGTACTAAATTTCACGTTCCTAGGTGGTATATGGTTCTAGAGATACTGTGATCAGTGAGTGATTGGGTTTTCGATTTTATATATATTATATACTAGCTGGCCCGATCCGGCTTTGCACGGATAGACAAATCAAAGTTAAATGTATATTAACAAAAAATATATTAAATCAATAAATATATTACACTATGTATTTCTTATGGCAATATTTAGTACCTTTGACCTCCCCTGAAATTTCGAATTTTTTAAAAACCTTTCTTGGTGAGCACTTATTGCCCTCTAGAGGAAGCTACATATAAATTTCGTTCCAATCCGTTCAGTGGTTTTGAAGAAATCGTGATTTAGTAACTTTAACCCCCCCAAACCCCCTAAAATTTCGAAATTTTTGAAAACCTTTCTTAGTGAGCACTTATGGCCTTAGAGGAAGTTACATACCAAATTTCGTTAAAATCCGTTCAGTAGTTTTTGAGAAATCGTGATCAGAGAGTCAGTAGATTTGGCTTTTATATATATATATAGAAGATGAAATCCTCATCGACCTAGCTGCCCGATCCGGCTTTGCACGGGTAGACAAATCAAAGTTAAATGTATATTAACAACAACAAAAAATATATTACACTATGTATTTCTTATAAGGATTTTTGTAACTTTGACCCCCCCTAAAATACATTTTTTTAAAAATCTTTCTTATCGGGCACCTAGGGCCCTAGAGGAAGCTACATACCAAATTTCATTCCAATCCATTCGATGTTTTTTTTTTTTTTTAGATGTAGATTATAAGCTTATGGAAGCTAATTTAGAACAAGATATAAAGAAATTATTATTTTGGTGTTTTGTTTTTAAGAAATAAAAGCTTATTAATTAATTTTAAGGTTAGGCCACACCAGAGTGAAATTTTGTTTAAAGAAATAATGTTAATTAAATCTTGACAAAAATAATAGGTATCTACAGTTAATAATCGTAGGTGTAATAAAATATAGGTTTTCTAAATATTTATATAATCAATTATCTCATAACTGCGATTGGAGCGAGTAAATGGGTCCTATTTGTTTAAGGAATAAACAAGTAATCATACTGTATTTGTTTTATTCGCCATTTTTATTCTAAGTCGTTTAGGAAACATTTGTAAACGAACGGTTGCATGAGTGTGACTTCAATGGTTAAGCTTGCAAATTTGGCAACACCGCCATCTCTATTTCTCTATAGAATCTATACATCCGTCCATCCGTGTTTTTAAGAGTTGTGTTTTGTTCGAAAGTTTTGCTTGAAGTATTATATTCAAATTAATCGTAAGGATATAGTAAGTATTTTGCCAATAGTTTAGTTTTGTAATTATTATTAGACATATACAGATTATATTTCGTTAAATAGACCCTCTGATAAAAATTGAATACACTGTTATAAAGTCTTTTTGGTCAAATTAAAATCAAAGTCTATGTGATGGACCTATCGTAGATTTCAGTATTCTCAAAGATCAGAGTTGTAAACTTTTTACATAGTTTTGTTCAATGGCAAAACAATCTTGTACACTTTTAATATATCTTGCAATACTTACTTGTGTTTACAAAAGTTAATCAATTGATAAGTAAGTAGGCTATTCCAATAGGCCTATAACTTTTACATAGGAATTAGGAAGTGTATTACATAGCTGGCCTATTTTTAGTGTATTATGTAAAATAGTTCCCAATAAAAAATGTAATAAGTCATCAAATTATTAGTAAGTGCTAGGTTCAGTTTTTCCCAATTTGTTAGTTGTTATTAAGGCGCATGTTTACTATTCGACCCTAGGCCAACCTATGGCAGGCAACAGAAATGCAAGAATAATTTAAAAAAACCTTAAAGGTTCTAACCTAGGCCTATAGTATTTAGTCACAGTATGTTTAGGCCTACCTGTATTCAACATTTAACAGTAGGCCTAGAATGTAAAACAACGTCATTGTCTACAAAAATATTAGGCTAGAGTCGAATAGTAAACTTACGCCGTTATTAATTATGGAGTAGGATAATCTTACAGGTTATGTTTGAAAAGTACAGTATTTGGGCGCAAATTTACTATTCGACCCTAGGCTAGCCTATGGCAACAGAAATGCAAGAATAATTTTAAAAAAATAGCCTAAAGGTTCTAACCTATAGTATTTAGTCACAGTATGTTTACCTATATTCAACATTTAACAGTACGGTAAATGTAAAACAACGTTGTTGTCTGCAAAAAATATAAGCCTAGGGTCGAATAGTAAATTTACGCCCAGTATTTGTAACAGGAAATAATTGGATCTTGGAAATATTCTTGTCTAAGCCTATAGATCTAGTAACTAGTAGCTAATCCGTATGGATCTACAGAATTCGGCTCCATTGTTACTTTGATTTTATTGAAATGTTTACAAGTTTAACTGCAAATCAATAATTCAAACAATACCAATACAAGTTTCCAGCATATTAAGCACTCACAACTGAAACTAATTCCTACTACTTCTCATTTCAAGAAGAATCCAAGAGGGAAGCTACTTCAAGGAATTTACTACTAAAACTCGAATAGACCATTGACTTATATAACAATAACTTTGCTCATATTTGATTCCTCTTTATTATTTTCCAAACTAGTTGCAATTTTAAATTTTCGGCTAGAACACCTGCAAGCATTAAAAAAACAAAAAACAAATGTTTTTAAATAGCCTGAACTTACAGTCTCTAGTCACAGTATGTTTACTAGCATTTAACAGTCAATAGTACAATGTGCGTATGCCTAAAAAGAAGTTGTTAGCAAACATATCAGCTGGGTGTCCTAAAGTAAATTTATGCCAAATTTTATTGTTTTTATGTTGTGATGGTTTAATTCATATAGGCTATTTAAATACAGGTTGTAAAAATCTTACTTAATCCAACATATTCTATATGTAAAATTCATTATTTATTGTGTAGTCCTAAAAGGCTTTGCCTACATAGCGGATGCAAGTTCTAGTGAATAAATCAAGTCTAATGTAAATAGCATACATCTGATGAAGGATAGGTCTTCTACCCATCTATCTATATATATATAAAGCTGATATATATTATAAAGCTGAAATACCACTGACTGACTCACTCATCACAGTATCTCGAAAATCATACCTCCTAGGAATGTGAAAATTGGTACACATATTGCTCATAGGCCCTAGAGGCGCACTAAAAAAATATTTTGAAATATTTTGCGTTTAAGGGTTGAAACAACCCCTAAAACCATAAATATTGTTTGTTTTATATTACAAAAACTATATGGCCTAGGGACGTGGAATTTGAGACACAAATTGCTCAAAGGTGCTAGAGGTGCACTAAGAAAGGATTTTAAAATATTTCGCATTTAAGGGTTGAAACAACCCCTAAAACCATAAATATTGTTGGCTTTATATCTCAAAAACCATATGGCCTAGGAACGTGGAATTTGTTACATATATTGCTCATATGCCCTAGAGGTGTACTATGAAAGGATTTTGAAATATTTCGTGTTTAAGGGTTGAAACAACCCCTAAAACCATAAATATTGTTTTTTTTATATCTCAAAAACCATATGGCCTAGGAAAATGGAATTTGGTACACATATTGCTCATAGGTGTTAGAGGCGCACTAAGAAAGGATTTTAAAATATTTCCCATTTAAGGGTTGAAACAACCCCTAAAACCATAAATATTGTTTCTTTTATATCTCAAAAACCATATGGCCTAGGAACGTGGAATTTGGTACACATATTGCTCATAGGCCCTAGAGGTGCACTATGAAAGAATTTTGAAATATTTCGCGTTTAAGGGTTGAAACAACCCCTAAAACCATAAATATTAATTGGTATTCTTTCCTTAAAGCTAGAGATCTGAAATTTGGCATTTATTAATTTTAAGGAAATATTTAAATGCGTAAAGCTGATCAAATCTATTCTGATTGTTATACTTTCCTTAAAGCTAAAAAGCTGAAATTTTTACAT
>JAGFPH010009248.1:0-10839 GCA_018207615.1 Philaenus spumarius
CTAGAATAAAATAAATACTGATTTATACCAAAATAATAAGAAATATATTCGTTAAAAGGAAATTAATTTAAAAACTCTACATATTTAGTATAATTAAGTATTAAAGTTAATCGGCATTTCTTCACAATTTTTATGTCTTATACGAACATTTTCTACGACTTGTTTTCCGAGATAGTTTTCGTTGTTTTTTTTTCAAGATTGTGAAAAATGAAATGATTTGTAGAAAACCCACTAACAGCGACACTGCATTATTATTTTATATTAAAAATATGACTATATGATTATTATTTTCGTAGACAAGAAGGTGCTTTTCTTTACAAAGAAATCGTATTACACATTGACTTAACACATAAAAACCCACGAAGGTCATGTACTATAATAAATATACATCAAATCATTAAAAAAGTTTAGAACAATACTTGCCTTTTCCTGCATTTCGTATCATTCTTGAAAATGATCGGAATATCTGTTTGTACCTTTGTTTCTTCTCAATCAAAGGTATTGGGGGAATCGTTATAATATTTATTTTTTCAAATTTTTTCCCTAGCTCTTTTTTTAGGATAAATATTTGCATCCGCAATACCTTCAGAGCCTTATTCTAAAAAAAAAAATTAAATATATATATTATACAATGTGATGTTTTTATTGAATAAATCTATTTAAGCATTTAAACATGATATAGTAAAACACATTTAAAAATCTAGCAAATGCAACGATCATATACATATATATTATATAATCGTTCATAATTAATTATTATATAATCATAATGTTATAGTATGATTTTTCAATAAATCACACAGACAATAAATCTAAGTGGGTTTCATGTAAAAATAATAATTTCTTCGGCAAATTAATGATTACTGTATACAAAAATTATAAATGAACATAAGATAATATATTAAAACTAACAGATTGTCAACATTTTCAATACAAATTCATTTATTTTTAGTTCATATAGATTTATAGAACGATTTAAAAGTTGTAGTACATTTACAAGGTGGCTAGTGATATGACCTTCTGAAATTCATTTTTAAAAAGTTGGCGAAACAGGAAACATTACACTAAGTTCACTGACGTCACGACCTGCAGCAAGTAAGGTTGCTTACGATTGAGCACAAAATTTCAGCCTTTGTTACATTGTCATTCAAAAGAAATGTCTGTAAACCACAGGGAGGCTGTTTAATGTCATTACTAGGACCGGGATTTGACTGTAAAGCAGTTTCGGCACTCACTACGTTACTAACCGATACGGGACAAGACTCGGTTGCTGGTAGGCCTACTAATTTATTTTTAGAATTTGAAAAACACTGCAAAGAAGCCGATTTATGCATAGAGTTAAAACATTTCTTATGTTTTTCGCCATTCATGTGACTAGTTAACGCACGACGACCCATATTACTAAGATTAAATGTTTTGCAGCATGTCTTACACCTCGCCACTTTTAAACCACTGGAACATTTTTCAATCCATGGTAAAAACAATGGATTACTAAGCCGAATTGTATAATTATTGAACATTTCATGCAATTTAATTAACCTAGCATAGGGCTATCTTTTAAAAATACATAATAAATAACATATTATTACTGTTTAGTTTATCGAAAACGCAAGATAGACCATTTCGTTAACTACAATAACTTTTTCAATGAAATGAATACCGTAACACTTTATCGCCTGTAGCATTTAACTCAAAACATATAATACTGTATACATTTTTTAAATAAATATGTGTATAATAAGACTGAAGGCTTAGTCTTAGTATCTGACATATATACTGCATATTTTTAAAATACAATATCGATACGGTTTATTCTATTTGAGAAATAATATGTTAAGCGAACATGTCAAGTTAAACTAAAGGTTGAACAGAATGAATAACTCTACTTGAGAAAGTGATGCGATATAACAACTAACGATGTAGAACCAATTTAATACAACGCACTTTATTATCGTGTTCGTTTTGTTAAATATTACGGGTCCGTTTAAAATCCGCCTTGAGAACTAAAAATATTAACAAATAACTAATTGGTTTTTGTAATCCAACTACCTGTTACAGATTTGCATTGAACATTTAATTTTGAGATATCTAAATTCGAAACCATTTAATAATAAAACTAACATCTAGAGAGAAAGCACGCTAGAGAAAGGTTTCAAGCCTTCAAGGTCATAACATGGCAAGGCCAGGCAAGGCTTTATAAGCTGGCACAATGCTTTCCGTCCCTTACCGATAAAATTATTTTATTGTGTAATTTAGAAGTTCATCTTACTTATCTTTAATGTTTATTTTCTCAACTAAAAATTTAATTAATCTCTATTTTAAATAATTACTTACTAACTATTTTCCTGGATATCTTAATTTTCCCCTGACCTTAACCAAAATTCCCTTACTTTTCCCTGACTTTTCCAGAAAGTTTAAATTCCCTGTTTTCCCTGTCGCTAGCCACCCTGATTTACTATAAGCGTGTACCTTTCTTTGAGCTAATCTGCTAAAACACTCAACGTTATTTAAACCTTAGGTCGAGCTTAGATTTTTAAACGTGTATAAAATTAACAGTTTGAAATATCATTATAAACTATAAATTATTTAACGTACATTTAACGTTATTAGTAAGATAAGATATTGAAAATATCATAGATTGTCGACATTTTCATTACAAATTCAGTTGTGTTTAGTTCATAAAGATATACATAATAAGAAAACTCTGTAAACATATGAAAGGTACTCACAATATTTTCATCCGAATTTACGATCGCCAATATGTCATTGGTGCCAATAAGGACCAACACCTCGGCAGACATAGGAGACTGTAGTCTCCTTACCGCGGTTGTTAGATCCTCTATTTTAGCCCCGCTGACTGCAAGCCCAATTTGTCTCATATGTCGTGCTCCTGAAATAATATTGAAACTAATTTTTACATTTAAATCTTAATTTTTTTTTGCACCTCAGAATAAAATATAATTACAGTGCAACTTGGTTATTACGGCCTCGGCTGTGAGTTATAGTCTATAATCAAATTTAACACATTTTCATATGGTTTTATTTATATAATGACTAGTTGACCCGGCAAACTAAGTGATTTGAAGAAAATAAACAACAAAACAAAATAGTTTTTACCTTTTTCTATACATAAACATATATATTTTCTTTTGGGTTTGTATTTTTTTTAAATAAATTAGTTTAAAAACTCTATAGGTCTATTTTATTGACGCCTGTGACATGAAATTAGTTATTTTACCAAATAGATGAACTAAGTTTTCAGTTTTGATTAAATCAAAACTTAAATAAAAAATAAACCAAAAGTAAACGTGTTATTTTAGAACTTTGACAAAAATATTATAAAAATACACATACAATTAACTACTGTAACAAATGTAGGCCCTACTATTCTAAAACTTTGACATAAAAATGCCGTAAATTAATAACATGTAATTGCAAACATGAAATATCGAAATAATTCTCGAAAGCACCCAGGAGAGGCGCACCAGCCATGATTCGAACAGTCGGTAATTTAACCACGGGCCGGCACTGCTAATCTCACTATCAATATGACTTCTTAAAAGTTTGATCAAAATCGGACAGTTTTTTTAGTTAAATTGTAATAAACATTTTTCTTAGTATATTTTATTTAAATACATACATACCTCCGGGCTTTCCTTTAAATGCGAATTTCGTTGCAAAACGTACCATATTGCTGTCACCAGCTAACACCTTGCCTTCATACACTGCAAGCACCTAAAATATAAAATATTATGTGAATATTAACAACATAAATTCATAGTTATTATTTAATTATAGTCCAGGATATGCCGTTTTTCTGCTCAAAATTTTTTTAATATGAATGGATTTGCTTGAAATTTTGGTAGTAAGGATAGATCTAAGTTGATTTCTTTTCTACAACTATAATTAAATTTCATTTTTGAATAAGGAGTATATTCGTAATTCAAGTTTCAAAATAATGTGTTTTGCTATCGGTCTTGTAGTAGGAACTTAAAAACTGTTTTTTTTTTAATTTTCTATACATTTTTTTTATACATTTCTATTTAGAACTAAATTACAAAACTTTTATATATCTTGAAGAACAAAAATAAAGATAACAATTTACTGGTTTTTATAAAGGTCTAAAGTTGAATTTTTGTCTTCCGTTATTGAACATATATATGCTACCTAAATTTTACATCAATAAATTTTTTAGTTACATATCAATCTTTTGATTTTTGTCTATAAAAAAGCTATGCAACAATTTTGGATTGGAACACAATTAATATTTTGTAAGAATTTTTGAACATATGTTTGCAAACGGCCAAAATTCCAAAATATTTCATAAATCCAGGTTAAAATAAATCTGATGGTTAAATTGTACAATTTACTTAATTGTCACAAATGTTGAATTAAATATATTTATATATTTTTAAAAGTGTACTTACATTGGTTGTAGAAGTCATCTTGAACTGTCTTATCACTTGGAAGAATAAGAAGTAACTAACGTAAATATTTAAGTACAGCGGGATCAGGTAGCCGTAGTGGACGGGGGAAGGAGAGGGGCGTCTTTTCCACAAAAAATGGGAGAATTATTACGATTGTTTGTAGAAATGTGCTAAACGTATATTCCAGTAAATGTACCGAATACCGGGGTGTGGGAATGCTTTGTTGTTTTTCCGCTCCCATCCTTTTAAATCTTTAAATGAGTTTGGCGCCAAAAACTACAAACAAGTGACGCGATAGATAAAAACTAAAATGTGACATTGAGTAATGGCTACAATAAAATAACGGCTAAGAACTAAATAGGTTGGGGTTGGGCAAAAGCGATGCGGGTGGCAGTTTATTGTTAGCGTCGGGTAGTCTGCTGTTTCCAACTTGGTATAATGAATAATATACTGTTCCTCCACGAGAAATAATTTAACGTATTTCCTATTTCTGACATTTTCCTAGGCAACATTTTCTTCTCATTATTAATTAATTATGCTAATATATGTTGCCAACAGTTTGAGATACCGTATCTTTGCTAAATTTCAACTTATAGAGTTTTTCACAGTGCTAAACTATGATTACTAAAACCCCGTTATTTTACGACTTAAAAATGCAGGACATGGGTTTCACACGACTTATAGTACATGGGTTTTTCATGAATATATTGAAAAATTGTTGGCTTTGTAATTGCGTATTATTACTATTTATACACTTATAAAGTGCGAGAGAGATTGGATTTTGAGTTATTGTAAAATGTCATTTTTGTGTTTTATAGAATTGTTTATTGTTTGTCCATCGATAATAATAGTATTTTGTTGTTTCGTTCATCTCTCTACTACTAATAGTGTACATAAAATAAGAACATAAGTTCCTCGGGTTTTCTCTCCAATTTACTCTTCCTAACGTAGTTCAAATATCTCTAAATGGGTTTTGATAAAATTTTAGGAAAAGGTAGAAATCTTTACAGGTGTAAAAGTAACACATAGTGTAGGTAGTTCAGTTCAAATTGTAGTCATTATAAAACGTAAATTTATCTTTTCATAAATTTGTTGCACGTTTGCAAGTTGATCACAATAAAAGGCAGATAGACGAGTAATTTCTTATATTATACAACTTTCTGCGACTGCTGGTTTATATAAAATAAAATGATCGGTTTGCTCTATTTCTTTTCTTTAACAGTTAACTCCGTACTCATATATAATAAATAAGGGTTATACTGTAAACATTATTCTCGCGAGGGCGCTTTACGTTAGTAATGAACATATGTTATCAGAACAATGATAGTTAACAAAGAAGTGGCTTTATAACGTGATTTGGATTATAGACCTAAATGAATGGTGAATATATAGTAAATTATAAGTTGTTTAGTATCATTTTTCTTGTTATGATGTAAAGAGTTAGGAAATACTAAACAAGTCCAAATAAAATGACAAAGAAAACAAATTAATTTTTTGATTTGTGAAGTATAGTAGAAAAAGGAGCGGAAATACAGCCGGTCCTGATACCCTACGCTTGTGTGTTTACGATCCTCTGCAATCTCCCCCAACCCTACCTACCCGACCTCCATCAGTTCTCCCGTTTTGCTAACAATATGTTACAAGTATTTAAAAGGGGCTTACAAAAAAGAAGGCCTCCAATTCTCAACAGAATTTCAGACGATTCACATCTTGTATGTGCTTGTGTTTTTCTGTGTTAAGGGTTTAATATTTCTATTAAAATGGTGCGAAAGCTAGAACAAACCAAAAATATTACGATTATCTCCTTGGCTAAATTTCTCGCGCGCGTTTGTGATACTAATGAAGAAATCTCGAACGCCGGGAGAAGTGTTAATTCTGTGTTTGGAGATGCAGCTTTTTATTTTGTTAAAAGTCGTAAAATGGTTTTTCGAAGTCGTTTTCATACGTGGTGGCAACGCAATTGTGACAACATCAGAGAAAAAACAACCGAGTATCGAAGAATCCTTCACAGCTCTACTGAAGAAGAAAAGTGTTTCTCCAGTAATCCCGCTGAACATCGAGCAGATACTTTAAAACCAAGGTAAGTCTACTTTAATTGAACGCATTTAATAACTTTATTAAACTAAATAGGTACTTGTAAAATTTGCTACTGACTATTTGTCCTCGACAAAATTATTACTCTATATTATCAAAACTTAGTAAACATGTACTGTAGGTAATTGTACGTATTTCTTTATTTTTTAATAACTATCGCCTTGAATATGCGTCTAAAGTGGTAAGTTATGCAGATAATTTTTAAAAGATGTATCCTGTAAATACATTACTCTAACGTTGTACAAACTATAAATCTAAATTTGTATATGATTACTCTTAAATTATGAACAAAACAATTAAAATTCTATTACTTATGCCAAAGGGATGAAATGGGATAACTACACTAGGCCCAAGCTAGCTGTACGCGCGGTACATTGAAAACACTTGTACTTTTTAACTAACTTGTAATTTAGTTTAAATAATAATTGGTGTGGAAGTGTACAGCAGAATAATTATTCCAAAGTATAAAAATAAACATTAAATAACACCACCAGAACCTGCAAATTAGAACTGGTACTGTTTTCAATGTAGTATTACGAAATATTCAGTCGTCCAGTTCACAAAATGCAGTAAATAGTAGAAGAAGTAGTGAGTATCATTTACCAATATCTAATAGGATCAGGAAAGCTCAGTTTGTAAGAGCGTCAGGATGGAAACCTGAAAGTCCTGGGTTCGATTCCCGGTCTTGGTCCATGTTTTTTCACTTGTAATTTTGAAATATATTTGTTCCAAACTATAATATTATTAACTAATATTCTTAAATGAGTAAATTAAAACGTTCTCAAGCACTTAACTTTTGAAGTTCCTTTTACTTGAGCAATAAATTATTTTATAAAAACTAGCCTACTATGCCTGTTTAATTTTTCAAAATTTACATTTGTTTTGTGTGCTAATAGGTGTAGTAAATTTCACTGGAATAGTTGTTTATTATCTGTATTTGTACAGTTTATATGTGTAATATATAACACTTAAAAATTGACCAATCTATATTTCAAACAAATTTAAAGAAACAGTATATTGTAAAGTTATTACCTAGCTGTTGCGATTGCGGTGCCTGGACTCTCAAATAGTTCAAGAAATAATTTAGTTTCAAGAAGAGACAAAACCCGTAAGATACGTGGCGAAAAAAATGCTCCACGTGGGAGCAAATAACGTTGCCAATTTTCCTTTTAAAATTTTCAAATTTTGCAAGTCAAAATAGCATATTTTTATTATTAAACTTCCATCATTCCTATCTTAGAATCTAAAATAATTTTATTTCAAAATCATACCTAAATAATTCGATCACGCAGCTGAACCGCTGACGTGAGTTGAGCGAATTTCTTGACTAAAATGGTTTAGTACTGAACATTATTTTTGTTCATTAACAATCGAGCCTTTAATATTCATTAATTCAGTCTTCATTTGCATCTAATCTTTATACCTCCTACCACTATTTAGATGAAATTTTACACTAATAACTGTTTCACTTTTTACATACTCTTAATTAAATTATATTTACTCAAGTCAGATTATTCTAACAATATTTATTATAATAAAATTAAATTATTTACATTTTCTTTAGAATCCTACTATTACTTATATTATATTTCTTTGTATGGCCTAATTTAGTTTTCAATTATATTCCGCTGTTGCAAAAAGTGTCCGCTGGGTTTCATAATAATATATTCGATTATAGTTTTACAATTCAATTACGCTATTAAATTTAATCTTAACCTAAATATTTGATTACAGATTTGTTGTTAAAATTTTATAAATTTCTTCAATTAATGAGATCAATACTATTTAAGTTATTTTTTCTATTTATATCACATTAAATATATTCCCCTCTATATTAAGTATATTTTTTTAATAGGGATATAATATTTTTAGGTTAGGCCTACTCCGTGTTTACTTAATTTATATTAATCAGGTTTACTTAATTGATGATTCCATCCTACTTAAATTAACTGCTGATTCCGAGTTTATACTTATTTTTTTATAAATTTAACATTATTCATTCCACTATAAGTCTCCTATCTTTTCGATTATAACAATTATTATTATTATGCAGTATTAACTACATTTCATTAGCAAGTAAGAAATATTGTGACTAGTCACATATTATATGTACATTAAATAAAATGAATGAAAGTTTCAAATATTATATTTCACTTGCTTTTTATTTCACATTGATATATAAAATAGTTTTGATGTTATAAATATTATAAAATATAAAAGGGTTTTAAAATTTATATATATATGATTTTATAAAACTGACTGTAGGCCTATTTGTTCAAATGTTTTTATTATTTATATAAAGTATTATATATCAAATTAAGGATAAAAATATTATCCCTAATTTGCTTTTCATTTCATTTTGATATATCAAATAGCTTAAAACTTATTAATATTATAATGAAGAAATTAATTACGGAATAATGTTTACTAGCTGGAAGCCGATCTACGATCTGGTTATGATCTCATCAGCTCAGCTCTCGCTTTGTTTTATTTCCCGGATAAGGCAAATTATAAAATTATCTTTAAAGGTCATTTTTTTTAAATATTTGTATAAAATTTTTATCAATTGATTATTTAAAAGTTTGTTGGAATGATTATTGTAGGTAAAATAAAATAACAACATTTTTAACTTAATAAATATTATTTTATTAGATACCATTAAAAATTATTTTAAAAAAGTATAACTGCCAACACATTTAACACTGCCAGTTGGAGGGTTCTAAACATTTATAGAATTTTTCTTCTAGCATAAGCTTGCCAGTACAGAAAAAACGATAACCAGTACAGTATTTCCAAATTGTTGCCCAAAATCGTGACACCGAAGCGCTATGTCTCTTTGGTGCGGGGGGGGGGGGCAACGAGCCTTGACCGGGTTTTTTTCGGGAAATTTTACATGATTGTGCATGTTATATAATATATTAAAATAATTAATTAATCAAAAATTAATTTTCACTAATTATTCAGGAATTGGTAATTGTATACAATATCCCACCACTCGGTACCTAATTTTCTATGAAGTATTTTTTGAAGCGTTTGAAGTAAAATAGCAAAATTATTTTATCGTAAAAAATGTTTTTAGTCGGCGAGTGTTTGGTTGGCAACGGTTTGTCAATAGAAAAATAGTTAAATGAAACAGATGAGTGAGGAAGCTAGCGAGAGGGGACGGCCCAGGTCTGTAACAGGTAACCAGGGGTTCAGATAGGTACACCTTTTCCTATCATGCGCTATAGTCCATTGACCTGAGCTAAAAACCGTAAAACTGTGGAATTCTGTTAAACAATATCGATTTTAATGAAAATTTGGATTTAAGCTCTGTTTACCCTCTTCTTCAAAATCGAAAATATGTCGATGGCTGCTTTTTATTTTTAGGGGTGAAAACTACCCCTTATTGCAAAAGAATTTTAAAAAAGTAGTAGATTATAGGCTGCATTTCGTTAAAATCCAGTTAGGATAGATAATTTTCAGATTTGTTGATATTGTCGAACAAGTTAATGATTATTAAACTAAATTAAGTGCAAGAAGCTTCATTGCTTTGATTTGCTCAAATAAAGACAAATTATATTTTTTAAATAATCAATTTCATACAAGTATACTTCTATTATCTGTATGTTCCAAAATATGTGCTCCGAAATTAGAAAGAAAAAGTACCATTGGTTGTTCAACGATAACTTCGTCATTTTTGAAGCTATGAACTTTTTAAAAAAAGCATTTTGTATGAAATTTTAAGGGCTTGAACATCATATTGGTGACAATATTTCCCAACCCTTCGTTTTTAAAGGGATTAGTTCAAAGGGCTTTGATGAGCCACAATTAGTAAATGAATACAAACTTTGAAATAACATATCTCCTTCAATTTTGATGATACAAAGATTAAAAAAAAAAAATGATAATTTTCAGTAAAAAAAGGCCTACAATCACCACTTGAAACAGTTTTTATAAAAACGAATAGTTTTTAGTTTATTTAAGAAAAATGCATTTTCCCCCCAAAATTACGAAAATGCAATTATCAAATAATCGATAACTTTTTCTAAAATAAGCATACAAAACCGTTCAAATCATACGGATTATATAGGTTACACATGAATAAAGTTATTTGCAAGTGGGTTACGATTTACCGAGTGCACCGTTTAAAAAATATGACAGAATATGATAGAAGTTGAATTATGCTGTAGTTGATTATTAACCATTTTTAATTATTCTGATTTTTTTATACTCTGATCTTGCAAAAAAAGATGCCCTTTGTAAGGTAACAGAAGGTAGCTGGTGTCTGTAATTAGGTGTAATTTAAATACAAGAAACTTGAGTTTATAAAATATTG
>JAGFPH010009248.1:13321-48424 GCA_018207615.1 Philaenus spumarius
TTTTTCCGCATTTCTTAAGATATCGACTGCCAACCACCGCCGAACATCATTGATTAGTTTATAGTTTCTTTTGATGTAGTTCACATTTTTGGCCGCCATATTGGAATGAACTTTTATTTTTTAAATGTCAAGGTAAGGTTGTGACCTATCATTTAAAACTATTTTTTTGCGTAGAACACGATGCCGCAATCCGTTTTTAATTATCTGTTTTCCTTTTCGAGATATTAACAATTTTGTAAAAAAAATGAAAATTTTCAAAAATCCCTTGTTTTATTCAATTTTTTTGTAAATATTGACCTTTTATCATCAGATATCACAGTTTGGTAGTAGCTAATAGATTTTTATTAAGTTATAAATTTTGACTGCCATTTTGGGTACGCCATATTGGATTGAGATGCTTGTTTTTAATGTAAATGTGGTGTTGTGACATATGATTATGAAGTAATTTTTACGCTTAACTCGCTGCCGCAATCAGATTTTTAGTTTAAAATCCTTTAATTGTTTTTAAATAAATAATTATACTAAAAAAATACAATTAAATCAGGTTAAACGTTTTTTTAAACTGTAATTGTTATAAAAGATTAATTATTCCTTAAAATACAATTTAAAAGTCATTGTAACCTTATTTATGCTAACTTCACACTTAAATCTAAAGGTTTAACCAATAACAGCCTACTTTCTCGGCGAAACTCCAACAGCCCTAGCAACTGACCTTGTTGAAGACTGGGGATGCTCAACAAATTCGGCCACAATTTCAAACTCGGTGTCGTTATTCTGTTTATTATTTCAATTAATTAAATTATTTCAATTTAAAAACGAAGATTTACAAAAACATTTAAAAAAATCACCAGAAAAAATGGGGTGCAAATATGGGCCCACTCCAAAAAAGTCACACAAAATCGTTTAAAATGGTTTAAAACTGGATAAAACAATACAAACCGATAATGAACAACTTGTATATTTGGAAATTTTAAATGAAATGAAATAAAAAATTATTTACAGAAATCGCAAACATAAATTGCTTTTTCAGCTCCGGCACAATCTAAGTGTGCCTACAACTCGCACATAACACATTTAACCCACACTTCTCCACGAGTGTCTTTAGAGAACTTTTCTTCACAAAAGATACAATTTGCATCAATCGAGTCTGGTGTAACCCCATCGTCTATATCCATGTCATCATCACTGTCTACAAGGGGAGGGTCACCGGAGTCTGATGAGTCCGATGATGAATCATTTTGTTTGGTGGGTTGAATTTTCTTTTTCCGAGTGCTTTTGGTCTTCCCACCCCTGCCCTCAGGCTGGTCTCTAACGCTGAGAAAATTCAACGATCTCTTCTTGAGGGCACTTTTGTCAAGTGTCTTGGTCAACTGATTCTTGTATGGCGTTCCAGTGATGAGGCTGGCACTTGCTGCTTTGCGCCCCCGAGTGGTGGTTCTCTTTTTAATGTTGGGGACAGGAGATATGTCGAACGGTGAAACTGCACTTGAAGTTCCCGGGGAACATTGTGATGTTTCAGCAGCTTCATCAACTGGCACATTCACAGCCTGATGTGCTTGTATATCAGAATAACTCGAAGGAGAGGCAGATGATGTCGATGGACCAGGGAAAGCAAGTGGAGGAGCAAGTGATTCTGAAACATTATTTTCCACCATGGAGCAAGTTTTTCCTGCAACCAACTCAGCAGCTATAAAGTCAGCGTCGGTGAAGATGTTGCGGTTCATAGGGTATATCCCAGTTACTTTAAACCCGTTTACAGCTATCTCAGCCGTTTGGGTACGAAGGTAGGCTTGACCAAAAACCTCCATAACATCGTATGGTGTAAGGGGACCCCCATTCTGTTGCAACCATACTCTGACTCCCTCGCTGTAATACGTTTTTAGGGGCCCCATAAAAGTCTTGTCTAAGGGCTGTAATTTGTGGGTGGAATGAGGAGAAAGTGAGATGATAGTCACATTGTTCTTTCTGGTCAAGTCAATAACATCTGGATTACGAACGTGGCTATAATGACCATCCAAGATAAGTATAACAGGCCTTTGCTCAGTAGGACATGTTTTATCAATAAAGTGAACGAACCAATCTGTGAACAAATTTGTTTGAACCCATCCTGAAGGATGGGCTCTACCAATTGCACCATCAGGGCAGCCTCTCATTAAAGCATGGGTCATGTTTGTTCTAGGGAAAATTATCATTGGCGGGACATAATGGCCCGAAGCGCTCATGCATGCTATAATTGTGATAGTAGCCCTCTTTCTGCGGACGTTAAAGCTGCAATTTGTTTTTTCCCTTTCATCCCTATTACTTTGGGAATTCTGCTCTGTACAATGGACAGGCCCGTCTCGTTCACGTTATACACTCGGTCTGCTGGATAAGAGTTTTTGTTGAAAGCGTCTGCCAATAGATCGAAAAAAGCTTGTCACATTATTTTTATTGAAACCCAAAGCTCTAGTATATGATGTTCCACAAGGTTTGCGAATTGACAGCTGATCCTTGTGTCTCTCAAGAAAAAGGTCACCCAAGCTCGTCCTGCTTCTCCGTTTTTGAAAGGGGTTGTCAAGCCATTTCTCTGGACAAGTAAATATGCCATTCGTCTAAGGTCCCCTAAAGTGCATCCAAAGAATTTTTGCTCCATCACTAGGAGGTATGAAACTAATTGCTTTTCGAGATCAGAATTTAAGAATGGTTTTCTTCCAAGTCTTGCTTCTTGAACCGCTTGCTCAGGGGTTTTATCAACTTTAAGAAATCTCTGCAGAGTACTACGAGGTACTTCAAACCTTCTTGCGGCACCTTTAACGGAAGCCTCCTTAGCTTTCACAGCTGCAATTGCACGCACCATCTGAGATTTATCCCACTGATTCCTCTTGTTCTTGCATTCATAACGCTTCTTCGTCCTCGGCATTCTGAAACAGCAAAAAAAAAAAACAACCTTATTAGCTCAATTAGAAGAAGAAGGTTTCATTTCTAGCCCTTTCTATGTGAATAACCCGATGTATAAGATATTACATTATGCACATTACCCAATGTATTATAAAATAAAACTAACAGATGCTTTGAAGTACAAAAACTTTAATGGCCTTATAATTATTTATAAAGTTATTATTAGTCTACATTAAGACAGTTTTACCCGTTTTTAGCCTCACTGGGATCAGGTCAAAACATCTAAATTGTTTTGTTGCTATGTCAGTTGTGAATATCAAATTCTGAATATCTATTTTCCATTTATTTTGTTTAAGAAAAAGATGGTGTAATTATGGGCACCCTTTAAATGAGGGCCCATATTTACACCAACCCTGCCTAAGCAAGATGGCCACTATCACATGTAACCTAAAGTCGAGCATGACTAAATGAATGCTTCTATAATTAGCTTAAGATCTCTGCTTTTCGGATATCACAGTGAAATTATTTTAAACTAACCATAAATAGGTGAAAATAAAATGATTTCACATACCTGTCAAAGTTTTGGAGTCCAGAACAAACACTAATTCGCACAATAACTCACGCTGCATCCGCACTACTTAAAAGAAAGATGCCAACTGCTCCTAGATATCTTATAACAACAAGTGGCGCCATTTACAGTACCGGCCACCAGTCTGCAGCACCTCATATACCCTCTAGACAGGGGTGCCCATAATTACACCTGTGCCCGATTTTACACCTTTTCCTCTAATAATAGGCCTAGGCCTACTTCAAATTGAAATGTAGGCCATCACTGCACATTTACCAATGAAAAAAACATAGGCCTGAAAAGAACAATAAAGTAGTGGCATTATTTTATTTGACAGTATGTTTTTTATTTTAAAATATAATATGAATAAGACACCTGGATTTATTTATTTGTCTAGCGAACATTACATGGAACGTTTATTATCAAAATTCAACAAGAAGGCCTAATACTTTTCTCTATTTAATTTCCTACATATAGAAAAAGTCACTTAACACTGCGACAAAATTCTACAATCACACTCTAGCTTTTATGTAGGCTGGGTGGCCATCCTAGGCCTATGTATCCAAAAATTATCTATTTTAGTAGTATTGCATAACAAAACCAATAGGGCAATCAATCACAGTTTGATTGTAGTTTGTAAATGTACTTTTTGGCCTATAAAATAATGAAAACAAAGAGGTAATCAAAATATAATAGAATACAGTTAGGTTGGCACAACTGCTTTATTTCCTAAAAAAAAGAGTATGTAAAACGGGGTGAATCGGAACACTTTTCAACTTTGAACATAAAAAAGTAACTACAAATATTTTTATTTGAAAAAAAAATTTACTAGAAACTTCAGTCTTATTTTGTTCTTGCAATTTTGAGCAAAAGAAAAAAATTTTTAACAGTTTTTATATATAAAAAAAAAATTTAATGGTGTTCCGATTCACCCCGTAGATAGGGGTGAATCGGAACAAATGTTAAAATCTTTATTTGTTCTGATTTAGACTTTAACATGGTTAATAAAAACAGGCAATATTGATGAGGGTGAATAGGAAAATGTAGTTACTATCAAAAACAACCTTTATTTTCTATAAAAGTGAAAAAGTATGATTTAAAAAAAATTAGATAACAACTACGAACTCAAAAAAGATTACAATTTTTATGGTAAGAAAAAGTATTTGAATTTTGAGAAAGATAATAGATTAAAATAAATTCAAGTCACTCAAATCATTTACAAAAGTTATCATATCCTTGAAACGAGCAGATGTTTGGATGTTGTCATTTGGCTGAAGTTTCTTTATTACATCTTCCGGAAGGAATGCTGCCTCCTCCTCCGTTTCTTGGAATCTCCAGGTTTTTGGGACTCTTTTGTAAAATTGTCCCACATATCCATCGTCTTCTGGGTACAGGACTTTGGAAACATATAGTCTGTAGTATGACTTTTTTCCGTGCACTTTAATGACAAGGAAGTCTCCTTGAGCAAATGTATCCGGACCTTGGAGACTTTCTCGAATTCCAAAATCTGGGTCCTCTTCAGAAGATGTAGACAATATGAAATCTTTGTCACTGTCTTGAATAGAATAATTTGAGTTGGAATCTTCAGACGAAGAACTTGTGCATAATTTCTTTTGTTTGTTTTTTTGTCCTTTTAACAAGTCTGACCAAGACTTTGGTTTGACTTTGCTTGGTCCTGGTTTAGTTTGATCAATATCTGTCATCACTTAATCTTGTTCCTCACATGGTTCACTTTGGTCTGCCATTACTTGTCCTTCAAAGTCCTTAACTTCAACACTCTTACCAGGGGTGACTTTCACGTTCTCCTTTTCTTTGGCTGAGGAGTGTCAAACTGTCTCAATGATTTCAACAGCTCTTTGAAAACGTCATCAATATACTCTATACGAACAGGTGTTGTTACTTCAGAGTTGGTTGTACTGCTGCCAGCATCAGGGTTGTTTGGGGCATCAGTGCTTGGCAACATGTCAAGCACTTTTTTACGACACAAAGGATAAATACCGCATTTCTCAAACCCAGATAGGACATTATTTTCTTGCAGGGAGTCAAAGAGTTTTTTGAGTAAAGAAGGAAATTTGCCTTTTGGCACAGATGAGTCCCTTCTTCCAGGTCCTTGTTTCCATTCCTCCAAAATCTTGCGCCATGGTCGAAAAAGGGCAACGTCTAATGGTTTTGTTATATGTGTGGAGTTTCCTGGTAGAAATATAAAGCGAATCTGGTTGTCATTACAGGTTTTTATAATGTCCATAGATAAGTGGGAAGCGAAATTGTCACCAATTAAAAATTTTGATCCTCCAAGATTCCGAAAATAAGGTATAGCGATTGACTGTACCCAGTCTGCAAAACAAAAGCTGTCGAACCATCCACTCTTCGTTCAATTGTAACGAGAATTTCTCGGTCCTGCTTCCCTCCAACTGTCATAGAGGTGCATTGCCTTATATACAACATATGGCGGCAGTATTTTTCCATCAGCAGAAGCGGCAAACATCACAGATGTGGAGGCCTTCGATGAATTCATCACCCTCTCCGGGTATTTGCAGCCTCGCCTAAAAATTAATTTTTTTCTTCCCGGATCATCGCATAAATTTGTCTCATCATAGTTTACGATGTTACTAGGAGGAACATCCTTTAACTCTTTCTCAAGTTCATCAAAATAGCTATTTATTACTTCTAGTGAGACTGCTGCTCTATATCTTTTTATATTCTGACACATTCGAGCAGAGAGTACTTCTTTGTGTCGTTTTAAAAATTAAATAACAAAATCTGGACCAGGACAGTTGTTTTTGAACCGAGGTACTATTTTCCCTTGCTTCTCTAGATAGTCTTTTACTAGTAATCGTAGGGTAAGTGAGTCTATTGGATAGCCCCAATCACTGCATGTTTTGATACGGTATACTAATAAAGCCTCATCTTCAGCACTGAGTACTGTTTGCCCTCCTCTTTTTCTTAACTGGATTCACAGTTTGAGATGTCTGTGTAATGTAACTGATAGAGAATATTTTTCTGCGCATTTTCTCAAGGATTTACCATTTTTTAATTCTTCTAAAGCCTTTTCTATATCACTTGGATCGGGGATTGACTTTTTTCATATACTTGCATAATTTTTTGGCATCTTTTAACCTCAAACAGTATCTGGAACAAACAAAATATTATTACAATACATATTCAAACAAATGTTTTCATATATGACATGAAATTATTACTCTATGGACTAATAATCTATGACAGTTATCTGTGGGGGTGAATCGGAACAACATTAAACATGTGTTCCGATTCACCCCGTAAATCTTTAACTTATGACATCACAAGACATTTTTCATATTTTATAATGTAGTTTTAGAAATATTTTAAATATTATACGGCCTATAGTTATATAGGTCTATGCCTAATAAAAACTATACTCTTAGTTTTAGAATATAAAAAGGTCTCTACTTACATACAAAGTTTTGCAGATGGTGAAAACGGAAGGTTGTTAAGGGTTAAACTTGTAGACTTGTTTTTAAGTCTGTAGTGATGCCAACATGACAAAACCCAATTTCCCAACTCTTCATGTTATTCCCTTCCTAAAAAAAAAAAATTGGAATAAAAATACCCTCATGTATATTTTTGGGGATTTTGTTTGTATGACTGGGAATTTTCGTTCCGGTTCATCCCACTGTTCCGATTCACCCCGTTTTACTACCCCAGGTACTCTTTGCCAGATATAGGGTTAAAACGTCACCCCACTGGGAAAGAGTGGTACCTCAGGTACTCTTTTAACAAGCATTTTTTTAAATCAAAGTTTGCGAATCTAAAGTAATATTTAAATAATTCATATTATATATCATTGTACGCAGAACATTCTAAAGATTAATTTGGTATATAGTTTATTACATTGTGACACATAATAAACACGTAAAAAATATACAAAGTCACACAAGAAATGTTGGAATTTGGAATGTCATTCAGTTTGTTTGATGCGATAGACACGAATAAATGCGTTTCTTCACTCGTTTTTTGATGGTTTAATTTCGTTTTGGAATAATTTTGATTACTCCACTGCGTAGGTCAAACCTTTTCCTTTGAAAATATTTGTTCTGATTGTCACTGCCTTTTATCAACAAATACCAGTAGTTACAGACTTTTATGTAATACCTTACAAAAGCAGATTCTACATTGGTAAAGAGTACCTGTAGGTATCGATTAGTTTTTAGCGATTATCTATTTAGTAGTATTATAAACCAAGTAAGTAGGCTATTATATACCTATCGATTCGTATTGAAATTATCTTTAAATTGATGTAAGTATCGATAAGAAATGAACAGTTCTTAGTTGATACAGAAGGCCGTGAAGTTTACGAATATTTAGTTTTTACCACTTTTTTCCGACAGAATAGATATTTTAGTCAGACAATTTGTCATAGTTAGCCCACTCTTTTTCCAGTTTTTTTAGACTAAAACTGTAAATTTATCTATACTGTAATAGCCTACTTACCAAATAATATGTGTATTATATGTTAGTTTATGTTAGGCCTCATTTTCAGCGTTTTTGGAAACATATTTTGTGTTTTCCTGATCTAGGCTAAATGGCTAAAGTTTGCAATTAGCCTCCTGACCCATATTGTAATTTTTAGAAGACATTTTTTCCTTCTTACTAAATAATTTGCTTATTATATTTTTGTATATTTAGAACAAAATTAGACCTAGTTTTATGTCTTTTTGTAAATATTTTTAGTTTTTGTCAACATGGCTAAAATTTAGAATACGCCTCCGTACCATATTTTAGTTTCTAGAAGAGAAATTATTTCCTACTTCCTAATTAATTTGTATACTACATTTTTTAATGTTTATAACAAGATTAGGCTCTCGCAAACATATTTGTGTTTTTATGAAATTTTGTACTCATAGAAAAACAAATTCTAGCTTATAATAGAAGACAATATATATAGTTACAAATATTTTCTTTTACTTACGTCATCCCATACACACTTTCTTTTTCGACCGGTTTCGCTGCTTCAAATTGTCAGCATCTTCAGGAAATCCACTATTGCTTCGTCAAAGTCATTTTACATAAAAACATCACATTACAGAACACAAAATGCACTCACAAACATACATTACAAAAGCACACACCATGTATACTTTACGTCCTATTAGGTCGCCGGCCAATTCAGTACTGAATCTGTATCTCGTGTTCTATCACTATCAACACTATGAAGATGCTGACAATTTGAAGCAGCGAAACTGGTCGAAAAAGAAAGTGTGTATGGGATGACGTAATTAAAAGAAAATATTTGTAACTAAATATTACCCATACGATAAAATGCTATTAAAGAAGCTAATATATATATATATATATATATATATATAAGATACCCCACAAATTTACACTTGCAGTGATTTTATGTAGGATATATTATCTTTTATAGAATAATATAGTTTAGAAACACTAATTATGAATATTGACATTTTTATAAATGTTTTAGGCCTAATACTAAAAGGTAATTTTTTCCCAAAAATTACTACAGTAAACCTTCGATAGTTCGACACTCGATACTTCGACAATCCGTATACTTCGACACCGGCCATGATTACGTGACAGTAGGCAGGTGTGTGCCAGGGTTAATGACCGGGACTGGTTTGTATTGTATACGTGTGCATGAGCATCACCCCACCCCCTACCTCTCGATTCCCGCCAAGAAGGTTGAGATCGAGTCAGTTTTGTTAAAACGCAGGAAGATAGACACGCTTTTGTTTGTGATCCAGTTGTTATGTTTAAAAGCTGTTCTTTGTTGTGCACCGAACTGTACTATATTTTTTAATTTGTGTAGTTGTTTAGAACTGTATTTTGTGTCGCTGTTTAAAACTATATTTTGAGGCGTTGTTTAGAACTGTACTGTATATTTTGTGTCGTTTAGAACTGTATTTTTTATCGTTGTTTAGAACTGTATTTTGTGCGTTTATTTCTTAATTTTTAGTTTTAAAAGTTTCTTTCTAAAAATGGCGGACAAAAAACGCAAACGGTGTTATGTCACGATGGATATAAAATTAGATGCGCTAAAAAGAATAGACAAAGGTGAAAGCGTTAACAAAGTGGCGAGTGATATAAATGTTGGTCGATCCACGGTGCTCGGATGGAAGAAGACGCGATCAGATATTGAGTCGTGGTGTGCGAAGAGACTGTGTTCGGAATCCATAGGAGAAAGAAAAAGTATGAAAAGTTCAGAGTATGAAAAAGTAAGTGAATCACTTTATCAATGGTTTAGAGTACAACGGGAGAAAGGCACACCTATCTCAGGACCGATATTGCAGGAGAAAGCTTTGAAATTTTATAATGAGTTTAAAGAAGATGGAGAGCCAGGATTCACTGCGAGCACTGGGTGGTTAGACAGGTGGAAGCAACGTTATGGAGTAAAACAGTTAAGCATCTGTGGTGAAAAATTATCGGCAAACCCAACTAGCGTGAGTGAGTTTAAGTTAAAATTTCAAACTCTAATTGATCAAGAAGGACTTAGTGGAGAACAAATATACAATAATTGTGATGAAACAGGCCTAAATTTCCGAATGCTACCAACCAAAAGCTTAGCTCTCAAAAAAGAAAAAGCTGCAGCGGGTTATAAAAAAAGCAAAGAAAGAGTTACCGTTTTGGCCTGCAGCAACGCAACGGGTACGCACAAACTAAAATTAACTCTCATAGGTAAATCAAAAAAACCCCGAGCGTTCAAAAATGTTAGGATGAGGGGCGATAGTTTTGATTTACCTGTTTGGTACAAAAATCAATCTAATGCTTGGATGTCAGAGGGTATTTTCAATGAGTGGTTCCACAAACAGTTCGTTCCTGAAGTTGAGAAAAACTTAAAATTAAATAATCTTCCTCGGAAAGCACTTCTAATTCTTGATAATGCAACGACTCACCCAAGTGTAGACATTATTCAAGACGAAGGAATAAAGGCAATGTTCCTGCCACCTAATGTTACCTCCCTGTGCCAGCCTATGGACCAAGGGGTTTTGGTAACGTTAAAGAAATTGTATAAAAAGAAGCTTCTATTTTACCTTATTCAAGGCCTAGATGAGGGAATTGACTTATTAGAAAAACTAAAACAAATTGACATGTTAGATGTTGTCGGATGGCTTGCTCAGACATGGAATGAGCTTAATCCTTTGACTCTGGTACGTTCTTGGAGGAAGCTGTTAGACCATGAAGGGAATGAGTTCAATGAAATCGAGTTCATCGAAAAAGAAGAGTCGAACAATAATGAACTTGCTGTTTTGATGGAGAAAATTCCAGGCTGTGAAAGTTCTTCGGTTAATGATGTTGAAGAGTGGATTAATCAAGACGAAAAAAGTGATCCGACTACAGATGAAGAAATTGTCACTGCTTTGAAATCAAAGGAAGGGAGCGAAGACGACTCAGACTCAGACCAAGAAAACACCCCACAACCAAAACTTACACACAGTGAAGGTGTAAGTTCATCGAGGGAACCCTCCAATATTTACAGGAACAAGGCGCGTCTGCCATGGATATACTTTTCCTTCGACGGCTCCGTGATGAAGCGGCACAAAAAAGAAATAAAGTTGAAAAACAAAGTAAAATAACCAATTATTTTGTACAGTAATATGTAAGTTAATAAGTTACTTTCATTTATTAAATTTGTACAATTTCTTTATAAAAGTTGTGTTTTAGTAGTGCTCCCAGTGTTATTTCCCATACACTCCCTATAGTTCGACATTTTGATACTTCGACACACTCTATGTCCACAAAGTGTCGAACTATCGAAGGTCTACTGTATTTTATTTCCCAAAAATTCAAATACACAGAAATGTTCTCTGTATTTATCTGAACATGAAAATGTATAATAGTATATAGGCCTACATTACTAAAATGGATTGGATTAAATGACAATGTGTTCGAGTAGTAAAAACGTGCCTGCCAGTATAGAAATTTCTAACTGCCAGATGGAGGGTTAAGAAACAATATACTACACACATTTAGATTTATAATAGTTTGTAAACCTTTATAGATAATAAATTAAACCTTTTGTTTGCTTTTAACTAATCTAAAAAATGATAGCTGTGGAGAATTGTTAATTGTTAAAAATAAATGTTCAAAGTCTTTTAACTTTCAATCATAAAGTTCTAAAAAAGCTTTAGCATCCAAAATAGGTTCATATAATTTGGATGACATTTAGAAATTTGTTTAGGAAAATAGGATTTATGATTAGAAAGGATAAATATGGAAATTCACAGTACTTATCAGCACACAGGGAATTCTTTATTATGTGAATAGCAAGCACTTCAGTTGATGAACTTGATGTGAATCCTTCTGAGTAACAATAACGGCTTTCATTTAGAAGGCTTCTTGCCGAGGTCGGAGCCTTTGCCTTCTGGATCATTTTCTCCTGATTGGTTGATATTTCTCTAGTGTCATTTGAAATACAGTACAGTCTCTATAATCCGGCCGTTCAATACTCCAGCACGTCCAGTAATCCGGCGCTGTGTTTTCGCCGATTAGTCAGTAAATTTCTAGTATAATTTCTAGAAATTTCTAAAATATGCCTAGACGTGAGTCTCCACAACAACAGTACAGTAGTACGTCGGCGTCTCCTACGGGAAGTAGAATACATTATGATTGTTGCGAATGAGTTAAGTGAAGGCCGTTTTGTGAGAAGTACGGCTGCCGCACACACAGTAAACAAGGACTCGGCGCTCTGTGCCTACGCAACTGCAATAACTTTGGCGGAAGAAAACGGAGTTTCAGTTTCCGACATATTGGGAAACGTGAAGGTACCGGGTTCAACTCCCGGTCTTGGTCTATGTTTTTTCACTTGTAATTTAATTAAATATCCCTTGCTGAGGAAGTGTGTAAGCGGAAAAAATAAAATAAAATATTTCCTTTAATGCAAACAAACCATTTCGCTGTTGTTTAAGTAAATGTAAAGTGTACAGTAGGTATTAAATTTTCATTTTGCGTATTTAGTGACTTTGTTAATCGATTAAAATACATACTGTACTGAACCTTTCTGTTTCATATCACAGTTTATTTTTCATAATAATTAACGAAATTTCATTATACAGTACGTAGTTAAAACGATTATTGTCATAGTTTTCGTAAGCAATAAAAATGTAGTTTATTGTTAAATTTCTTAATTTTTTAATTCACTTCCACTAATCCGGCATTTTCGGTAATCCGGCCTTACTAATCCCCATATAGGGCCGGATTACCGAGATCCTACTGTACTTGCTGATGACGTAAAATTGCTTGTAACTCAATTTACTTATTTTAAATTGCTAATAGTTGATTATTTTTGACGATCTGGATTCACTTTATCACTTTTCAATTCAATTCTGGCACTTTTCACTTCTATATTTTTTATTTTCCTACTTTGAATTAATTTATCTTGGGTTTTATAAAAGGTTAAAGTAAAACAAGATAGGCAACTTATTACGGCTTGCAATTAGTACGTTGTTAATAATAATTTAATTCTAAACCTATGGTTCCGTTTTCTTAGTAAAATTTGATTCCCTAATCAATAATACTAATACATTACTAAGAATATTTCTATAGCTAACAGTTTTTCGATTTTGTTACGGAACTATTTTCTTCGAATTATGCTACTCGATTCAATTAATTACTGTAATTAATAATTATTGATGGTGGTTCTAGTTAGTTGCCGATATGATCGCTACCCAAGTGGGAAAAATAACTTGAGAAAAGTGTTCCAAAAACTTGTCATGGCAAGCTATAAATAGGAACACTTGTCTAAAGTTTGTCGTGCAACGCAACCAAGCTAGCAGCAAGTGTGAGGCAAGCTTTCTTTTCGAGCTAAATTCAATGGTGTAAACTAAAAATTCATTATTTTTGAATGTAAAAAACCCAAAAAAAACTTTTTTGAGGGGTAAAATCCCCCCTTCCGGTGGTCGATCAGGCTGGTTTTCGAACTCGTCCGAGTGATTACCACTTAACACGCCTGTACCAAATTTCATAAAGATCGGATCATTTTTGCGACCGCTATCGTGCTGACAGACATATAGATATATAGATATGTGATGCGGAAAGTGATAAGGGACCACTTGTCACGATTTTCTGATTTTGAGTTATTAGCATTTTAAAATTCAGCTTTAAATAACGAATAATTTGATATAAAATATATGGTTCTATGAATTTTGTATGTTAGTTATTTGGTATTTGAATTTTGTCTAATCAAAATGCGAGTTTAGAGAAACCTCGGACCAAAACTTTAAACATTCGCAGGATTGTTATTTCTAACACTTAAGAAATAAATAATATACCAAAATAAAGCTAAAAAGTTCCTCTTTAAATCTAAACTATAAAATATATGATGAATTTGTATTTTCATTGTTAAAATTAAGCATTTATAGGATGACATTTGTAAGTTATAAAAGGGACCACAGATACCGAGTTAAGGTCTGATTTTTGTTTTGGGCTGCGCAATTGTCCGAAAACACCCTTAGTTCTGTAAAAGTGTTTGGGACGTGTTTGAGGTAGTCATTTAAAAATGTTGTGACTTCATTAGGACTCTTTCTTCCCTCCCCCTCGTGATACTGATAAATGGAACTTAAGTTAGTTTTTATGTTTGTTATGCAAAATACACTAACAGTTAATTGCCTTAAATAGAACAACTCCTGCACAGGAACTTTAGGAAGTGATATATTTTGCATAAAATCAAATGCAATCGAGAAGAGATGTTTCTCATCCGCTTCGGGTTGCTCTGACTTTTCATGCTGAAGTGCGGCGTAGAACTTTTTACTTTTACGCTTGTGAACAATCAGTTCTGCTATAGCAGAACGCTTGACGGCTTCATTCAAATGTGGAGACTTTATTTTGTTTCCCAACTCTTCACACACACAACATGTATCGACTTGAGGTCTACCGAAACGGTAGTTGTAGTTGTTTCGGAAATAGTCCCAGTATGAATAATAACTAATTTTTAAGTCTCTGTTTTCCGTACAGAACATTTTCCACATTGTTTTTACATTAAGCTCTGCATTTAGGTAATAAATAGATTTTCCAGAATAATGGGATTGCTTTAATGGATAAGACTCTATGTGCTTGCCCACCTTCTCATATGTAGTTTGAGGTAGAGTATTTGAAGCAAACTTACCTCTTCTGTCCTCAGGCGTTTTGCCAGCCACTTTAAGGTCTCTTAGTCTGCATACTCTTCTTACAGTTATGTCAAAACAAGACAAAAATGCATTGAAACAAACTTCCACTCTGTCTGATCCCACAAGTAGATGGTACTTGAAAGAAGCACAATGTGTTTTTGATGCTTCCTCATTTCTTTGACGCCTGTTCTTCACTTCATGTACGTCAATAAGCCCTTGAAGGAAAATGTCTTGTTCGTTCTTTGAAGGCAGGTTGTGAAACTTTGTAAAAACATCCAATACATTGTCCTCTTCTAACCTTTCCAAGCATTTTTTCTTGCTGCATCTGAAAAATAAGTTTAGTGTTAATATCGCATAGGTCTAAAGGCAATATATAGGTTGCATTAGGTTAGGCCAAGTCAAATGTTGTTCAATTGCAATTTTAAAGAATATTGATCTAGGTAGATAACCGATAACATATTACAATTTAGTTTTTAAAAGTAGGCCTAAGTAGGTCTTATTTTGATTACCGAACATTGGGACAGTATGAGTTTTGTTGAGAGTTAGAACTAACGGAGTTATATTTTAGGCTACTAGGCTAGAGTTTTTTGTCCCAATTTTATATGTCTTAGAATAATGGCTGATTAACAACGTTCACTTAATGGAAACATAGACCAAAATTTAAAAAACATGTTTTGACTCGTCACTTACTAATTTTACCCAATTTGAAGAAGTTAAAATTCGACCTGGGGGGGAGAGCCCCCAGGGGCATATACGCTTTACTTTTGTATACAACCCATATCGGGCAAAGATGGTGTGTCCTAAAGAAGGGTCAAAATCGTCAAAAATGCTCTAGAACACACTGTTTTCGAGATATTGACGATTTTTGTGAAAAAACAATACGCTTATGAATACTATCGTTGCATATGTATGGTTGGTCACAGTTAGTCTGGGGACCATGATCAGTGCTCACTACACCCAACAAAATGAATGAGCTCTCGAAGTTTCTGCATATCGTCGTGAATCACCCTGTATATAAACACCCTGTTTGTAATTAAACAGGGTGCTAATCCTTTATTAGGAAGGGATTGGATGAAAGCTTTGCAGATTATAATTGCCATTCCTTATTGTAATATTAATAATTCGGAAATGCTACCGGAAAGTAGTAATTATGATACAATAACTTCACAGATATTTAAAGAATTTCCTGAAGTATTTACTGAAAAGTTAGGCCAGTATAAAGGTGAGCCGGCAAAATTGATTATGAAAGATAATGCGCAACCAAAATATTTTAAACATAGATCAATTCCTTTCGCCCTAAAAGGTAAAGTTGAGGCTGAATTGGATAGACTAGTGGCTGAGAATATTTTGTCACCAATTAAAGCTAGTGAATGGGGAAGACCGATAGTTCCAGTCCTTAAAAAGAATTTCAGTATAAGAATCTGTGGAGACTTCAAAGTAACGGTAAATCCTAACCTACAAATTGGTAGATATCCTTTACCAAAAATAGAAGATATTTTTGCAACTTTAGAAAAAGGGGAAAAATTTAGCAAATTAGACTTATTAAGTCTAATGGACTTATCTTAATGGAGGATAAGAGTACGCAGTCGGGTAAAAGTACGCGGGAAATTTTTGGGCAGTTGGTAGCACTGGAGGGATTTCCTGCTATGACGTTTAAGTGTGCCTTGAACTTGTGGAGAAGATGCCACATTGTCATCTGCCTCTTCGTAGTTGTCTGGATTTTATGAGGTAAAGTATACATTTACTACTTTCTCATGTAATATTCTGTCTTTAAAACTTAGGGATTTTAGTTAACTAAGTGTTTACATATCAACTTTTAGTTAATACCATTTTAAAGTACACTTATTAAAGTAACAAATGAATGAAGTTAGAGATCGGTATCTGCATAGTGCTGGCATCTAGCGGTTATTCCATAAATCAAGTCAGAAGGTCACACATACACTCCTACAATTACTTTAGTAATATTTATTCTGAGTTAAAAAGAAAAAAAACATGTTGCATAATGTAATACAGTATTTACATAAGGAAACAAAAACCCTTGCAGTGGTTCTAACAAGTCATTTTCTGGCCTTTACTTGAGCATATTTTAGGGATCTAAAAGAATTTCAGACAGAAAAGTAAAATGTGTTAAATGTTTTATTTCATGTTTAATTTTTACAAAATATTTTTAGTTTTTGTTTTCACATAAATTCGTGTGCCAGCTTGGCGGAACCACTCGCTCATCCTTTTCTCGAAGGTGACTTCAGGTGCCTTGGTGTTTATGCCGCATTACACCTGAAAACAATTATCATTCACTTAACAATTTATATTTATTAGGTAGTTATCAAGATATTTTTTTGTAACCAAACCTAAAAAAAAAAAAAAACTGTTGACCCTGTGTTATTTTTCATGAATATATAATTAAAGAACAAGTTGTTGTGTTTTAAAAAAAATTAGAATTAGTTAAGTGTGGTCAGTTTTTATAGGACTTATGAAAAAAAACAAATCCTTACTTTAAAAGATATGATTATATAGCCCACTTCTGTGTTTATACTTTTTTTTAAATACAAGTAGAACCTTGATTATCTGTCATTCTTTTAACCATCACATTCCATTATCCGTCATTGTCCAACAATGTCAACTTGCGATTTAGTGAAGCATCGTTATTACGGAAAGTGTCTACACATCGTAGTGACGATGGGAAGCGATTGTACTCAGAAGTATAGTTCAGTGGTTGGGAAGTTTACCGGTATGTTAGTTATTTTTCATGTTAGTAGTTTTTTTGTTGTTACATATATATGAAAGTTCTTTTGTTGTACGTTTCATGCATATAAGAGAGTTGTAGTCTACACAAATAATGCAGATAATCGCCGTGTTAAATTACAGTGACTAATGGATTATAAAATCATAAAACACAGAAGGTAATAAAATATATCAACAATATGAATTGACAACTACACTGACACCAACAACGCGAGAGCGTTAACATGAGAGACTACTTGACAAACGAAAGCAAACCTTATTATTTATTATAATAACTGTATTTTTTTATTGCAGTGCACTTTTTGACAATTACCGACATGCACATTGGTGCAAAAATTGCAGCGCAACCCCTTCTACTTTCAGCGCAGTTAGAAACGGAGGTTTCTTTCCAAACAGTTCTTGTATAATGAGACCTACTAATTGAGCGAGCTTATTTTACTAAGTGTTTAGGTTTCGGATATTCAACTAAGCCTAGTCGTTTTCAACTAAATTAGGGTCCTCACATCAAAGACAATAATTGTACCCTAGCCTGTTCTCTGGGCTGAGTACACGATTCTGGCTTTATTTATAACTTCACTATTTTTACTATATTCCCAGAGGTGATTATAGACCGAATAGGTGTTCAGTGCATTTAAAATACTCACCAACTCTTTAACTTTCTCTTCATTGTTGGACAAAGAGTTCTCCAGTTCAAGGACTGTATCGAGCTCCTTCATTGGAAATCTTGGGGCCTCAAACTCTTTGGAGGCTGTGACTTGCTCAGCAATCATACCTCCTTGTCTTTGATTTTGTACAATCTCCAAGATTGCATTTAAATCTAATTTAATCTGTAGAACTGTTCTTTCTATTGCATTCAACTGTTCTGAAAATCAAGATAAATAATTGGTTTACAAATAATTAAGTACACAAACTTTTTACTGTATCCAAAAGAGATATTAAGTCCTATTATTTCAAACAATAAGAAATGATACCTTGCATTTTCTTCATGCGGTGATCAATATTAATATCTCCATTAGAATTCGAGTGATGCACAGGCGAAGAGGCTACTATTTTGGCAGAGGATCTTGGAGCAGATAGGCAGCTTGTAGAGAGCCTTGGGATGGAAGAAAAGCTGCTAGCCAGTGTGTCTTCTTCAATTCTTTTTCGCGAGACTCGATTGAATTGAAAATCGGGGAGATCATCCTCAGAGCCACTCCCACTATCTGAAGACTGGATTAAACGAACAGGTTTCTCGCTCGGCCTTTTTTCCGCTTGTTGCTCCTTTCTTCTTCAGTGGTAGTGGCAAGATCGCTGGTTAATTGCGCTTTCTTCTCCTTCGCTATAGCTCCTTGGACATTATCTGTAATTATAAAATGAGTATTTATATAATAAAATTACCAATGGATTACAAATTATTTACAAATTCTGTAGAGCCTAAATCTAGTTTTACATTAATTTATTTATTGTATATACTACATTCTATAATCAATTTAGTTATTTTCTTTGATAAATTCTACAAGTTGTCCTATATTAGAGTACCAATAATCTACCCAGTGAGTTTAATGTTAGGTTTAATATGAGACATGGTACTAAAATAGAACATTAATAATATGTTACTGAACAGAAGGTAATTAATTTTGACTATTAATTAATGTTTGTATGTAGTAAAAAACAACAACAACAATTATTTAAAAGGATACAACTTTCTATTAAATGTGTCAAGAATGGGAGATTCAAAATGTTAAATTTTTTAAAATTGAATTGAATTAAAAAGTTCATGAAAAGATCCATGATACTTGGAACGATAGTAGTAGTCTACTGTCTAACTTTTCCGGTTACAAAAATATATATAACACACATGATAACATTTCAAAATAATAAAAAAAATTATCGGAACCGAAAAAATCTCTAAAATTGAAAAAATTTATTTTCTTAATCAAAAACATTGATTGTATGTAATTTATAATTCAATTATGCTCAATATATTTATTCTGCAATTTAAACTTATCTAAATAATTAAAATAATACAAAGAAAAATCATTAACTTCAAATCAAAACAAAAACATAACCTTAAAACAATGCAATAACATAACCTTAATATTTGTTTACCTTGTAAACTCCATACAATCATTGGTTAGGGCTGACGTCACAAGATGGCTACTGACCTATTAATCTACAAAGAGTTCCCTCGCTTTTAAGTGTGACTTCATTTTTACACTTAGACCCTAGCTTATAAAAATTATCATAAAACACCAATTTAAAAACCTCGAGTCGTGGATACGGCAACATAAAACAGTACTGTGGACTAAATATGGCAAAATAATGCAGTCTGAGACGTGTTAGCAATGAATATATGAATTTATTCACACATACTTCCAAGATTCATTTACCACACAAATCATACCAAAATTTACAATGAAACATAATATTAAAATACCTAAAGAGCCAATTTTAACTTTAGAATTTAGAAAATTAAAAAATCTTTACCAAATTTACAATGTACAGTGTTTAAATGATCATGTTACTACCTTAAATTCCGTTGTGACCTTGATTTTAATTACGACGCACTACCATGGTTTTACATAACTGTCACTCTTTAAAATGCGCACAATTATTACACTGTTTATAATTTTAATATACACCCTTCTTTTATTCTTCCAAGATGAATGAGCACCGTTCCATGTATTATACGATTTCTCCCTTTTATAAGTCCTCGTGTTAGATTCACTGTAGACTATGCCTAGGCCATAGCATGTATTTTAAAATGTCACTATAAACTTATTAATCCATGTATATCCAATAAACTTTAATGATTGTCACTTAAATACCACTCATGGCTTCACACCAAACCTCTTTATTTTATAAAAATCGACGAATTTCCGCATCTCAAACACTTTTCACTGGAGTCAATCACAATAGAACTATACAGTCCGACATTTTGATGGTAAAAGGTAGAGGACCCCAGCACGCTTAACTCATTCCTGCACGCAATTATTGTAACTATCAAGACCCTGTATTGCACGGAATAAAAATTTTAAAAAATATACCTTTTTTCATACACTTTTAATTAGTTAGGATAGCAAACAGCACATTATTAACAATATCATGATTTTCTTATCATCATATATATAAATAAAGGGTGTTACACTTTTTGTAACACAATGCATATCGACAAAAAATGGTGTTACATATTTTGCATCACTATGTAACACGAAATAATTTCCACTGAATCACAACAAGATATACTGCAGGTTATTTATGTACTTTTTCTAAATTATAAGGACTGTTGGTCTAAATAACAACTCTTATAATTAGGTGGAACTGTAGTTTAATTAAATGTTACATAATTGTGATTTATTCAAACATTATAAAGTGCAACTATACATAAGTTAACTAAAATAAAACCATTGCCATTACATTTATTGTTTGGAGTGATATTTTTGGAAACAGTCCTTTGATTTGCTCAAACAGAGTGGCACAGAGCATATGGAACACATCCAGAATGTTGATACCTGTTTCTTTTTAGTGCTGCACAAGGCGCATCGACGTCTTGTTCCTCTTTTTGGCTGATGAGAGGAGCCAGATCGTCTTATTTCTACAGGCACATTAGGTTTACTGCGGACTATATGTAGTTTTGGATTTGGACCAGGGCTACAGTTTGCCTGACTAACGTACTGGTTTCCGACAAGTCCAAAAACGATTTGTCGACGGAATGTTTTGAGATCCAATCTTTCAACAGGAAGACAGTTGTGAATCGCAAACGCGTTCACAACAGCAGCATCAACAAAATAAAAGAAAATTCTATGCCACCACTTGCGACTTTTTCGGCTTATTTCATAGGCAGCTTTCCTTTGATCAAACTTATCAACACAATTCATGTGTAAATTGTACTCTGAAATGGCAACAGGGCAGGTAACATTGATGCGTTCTCCATCTGGTTGTTTCCTCTTGACAACACTGGATTCTCGTGGATCATGGAAGTTGGATACCATGTGTACTGCTTTATTATCTATCCACTTCACAGCAGATACCCCTTTGTCACTAATGTACCATTCGTACTCTCCCCGTGTCATGTATTTTGTGTCCTTAAACTTTGGCAGATGTTTCCTGTCAACATTAATCGTTCCACAAGCGTTTATACCTAAATCCTTTAAATCTTCCATCAAAAATACACTCACGAAGTAGTTGTCAATATAAACACTGTGATGTTTGTTTTGTAAAGATTCAGTTATTCTTCTCACTACTGAAGGACCGAGATCATACTGCCGTCCACCAGCCACTTTACCAGTATAAATTTCAAATTTTACCACGTAGCCAGACTTGTCCGCCATCATCCATAATTTATATCCCCGCTTTATCGGTTTTTTGGGAAGATACTGTTTAAGTGTACTTCTTCCTTTGAATTTTATCATTGATTCATCGACAGCTAGTACTTGTCCTGGTTTGAAGTTTTCTTCAAAGTTTTTCCCAATACTGTCTAAGAAAGGTCGCAGTTTGTACAGCTTATCATACTTTTCATCTCCTCTCAATGGCATAACGCTATTGTCGTTCAAATGTAGGTTACCAAGCAGCCAGCTAAATCTGTTTACTGGCATAACACTGCTGATAAACGGATCGTTCAAATCGATTTCACTAGACCAATAATCTCGGTAACTTGGCAACCATTTTATTCCCATTTGTATATTAATACCAAGGAAAGCTTTTAATTCCCTCACATTGGTTGGAATATATCTTTTACCCGACTGTTGGGCGTATAAGTTAGTTTGAAAGACAATGTCGCCTATCATGTCGTCTGAAAACATGGTTTTAAACAGATTTATTGGAGATTTATCATCCATAGAAATGATATTTTCTGAGACACCTACAAGCCCATTTGTTACGCCTGAAGGGGTAGGAATATTATCAGCTTTGTTATCCCATTTTGGTGCAGGCCTTTCTTCAGGACCAAACTTTACTGGTTTATATATTTTTCTTTTACTTTGAGTCAGCCTAGTGGCTTTACGCTTGTTTCCTCTGGAGGTTGAGGGCTGAACTAAAATGCTGCTATCGAGATCTTCAGCCTCCCTAGGAGTACTTTCGATGTCATCTTTCGATAAACCATCGTCTATAGTAGATCCTTGTCTTACAGTGGCCTCGGCTAATGTCAAGTCTGCATTTAGGTCAACCCTTTCTTCAGAAGTTACTGTAAAATTGTCTGTAATTGGCTCATATTCATTGAAATCGAGAATGGAATCCCTAAAATAATCATGGTCGAGAGAAGAAATCATGTTTACATCCATAACGGGTAAGTCCGTAAACGTAGATTCTCCCACTTCTGTATCGTCTTCTTTTTCCAGTTCATCCTCGGATTCTCCTCCTGAAGGAATAGGGTCAAACAACAGATACTCTTCTATTTCATTCTCCACCAGAGGTCTAAATGACATTTTGGCACCTAAAATAGAAACCTAAATCAGGATAACAAATTATAAGGCTATCCATGTTGTGTTTTCAGTGGAAATTATTAGGCCTAGTTTTCCTCAACATTACTTTAGACCACCTTGTAAGAAAATTTATAATTTTTTTTATCCGGAACAAATATATTGTAATGTCAAAAGAAATTTGTATTTTTTAAATTGTATACCATATTGCATGGTGTTACACATTATGAACACCAGTGGGAACACGTGTTGCATAGTGTTACATAATTTGTATTGAACATAATCTGTCACCTAGCAACTCCTAAATGAAACCAATAATGTGAACTCGCCTATTTATTGTCTAACAGAATCACATGTTTAATTTACAATAACAATAATTATCATCAACAATAAACTTACCTCAAAAAGTATCAAAATATCAACAACAACAGTGAACACCGGCAATACCTTATGTAAATAGCTTTCTACTCAAGAAAGATATAGTTAACCTTCAAATACACACTAACACCACTTAGCAAAGAGATAGCAAACTACATGGACATAGTTTCGACTTGGTAGCGCTGTGTGTTCTGTCAGGAAAAAATCAAACACATGGTGTTACACAAAACGTAACACTGTGCAACAAGGGTTAAAAATTTGGTGTTACAGTTATTGTAACACTATGCTGGAATGAGTTAAAGCAACTTCCTTCTTCACGGATATACTTTCTACTGCCTTCTAATTCTATTTCACTGCCATGGTTGTCTTTATCTTCATATAGTGTATATAATATTATTGTTCCTTTCATTACAATGTCTTTTTAAGGTCGCTCGTTGTTTATTTAATTTAGGTCACTATTAAAGGTCATAATACGAAGTTTTATACTATTATATAAAGTTTTTATACAATTCCAATTATAAAAATACATTATCAAAAACATTATATAAGTTTTTTATTTTATATTACTCTTTGTTTCATCTGTGGCTCATTTCATTTCATTTCATTTCATTTCATTTATTATAGCCGTTGACAAAGTTACAATTTGTATGGCCAAGTCATTTTTTGGTTTTAAAATAAATAAAATTACAAATTACAACCACATACCAATAACATATTTAAAACAATCAAGATATAATAAACGTTAATAAATTAAACTTTACAAAATATTCAAAACAAATATACAAACACAGAAACAAATTATATAAATGACCAAGCAGGAAATCACACCCAATCACAAAACAGAGAGTCAGCGCAGAAACTCCTCCACAGAGTAAAAGGATCCAGACAACAAAAGTTGTCTAAGGCTGTTTTTAAAAGATGTATAATTTTGTAAACTTTTAATACTTTGGGGGAGCTTATTCATCAATTTAGCACCTGCTTGTGAAGGAAGTTTACTGTACACATTTAACCTGTGCTGTCTAGCACGATAATTACAAGCTTGTCTGGTGCTGTAGTCATGTATGTCCATATTCTGGACATGATCACACTTAAATTTAAAATACAGCAACACTTCAAGTATGTATATACATGGAAGTGTAAGCACTCCAATCCTCCCAAAAGCATTTTTACAAGTTTCTGTTTGCTTCAGTCCTGCTATTAGCCGAATGGCCTTCTTTTGCAGGACAAAAAGTCTATGCATATTCTGAACTGATGAGTTTCCCCACAGGATAATTCCATAGTTCAGATGTGGATATATAAGCCCATAATAAGCAGTTAATAGAATAGACAAATCACAATACAATTTTAAATTTCTTAGTGCAAAAATACCAGAACTAATCTTTGCACTAATACCGCTAATTTGGTCATTCCAGGATAACTTATTATCTATAATAAGACCCAAGAACTTGACTGAATTCACTTCTTCAAGCAAATTGTCACCCAATATGACACTTGGTGTCTGATTTTGGCTTTGTTTATTATTAAAATACATATACTTTGTCTTGGCTGGATTTACTGCCAAATTATTCTCTTCAAAGTATTGACCTGTTGCATTGACTTGTAAAAAAGCCTCAAGTTCCAAATTTTCAACTGAGTTTGCTTTCATGCTCAAAGTTGTGTCATCAGCAAACTGAATTAGGCTATCCACATGTATAGATGATGACAAATCATTAATGTAAATTAAAAACAACACCGGACCGAGAACTGATCCTTGAGGGACACCATATCTCAGTTTGGTCTGATTAGACAGCCTTCCTGCAACATTAACACGTTGTGTTCTGTTATTAATAAATGAGTTTAACCACATTAGTGGTATACCTCTAATACCAAGCCTTTCACATTTATTAAGCAACAAACTGAAATCGACACAATCAAATGCTTTGGATAGGTCTAGAAAAATACTCATTACTTTATTTTTCCTCTCAAGACCCTCCACTAAAAAGTCCATTAACTCGACTATAGCATCTATTGTCGATTTACCTTTTTGAAAGCCATACTGGCCACTATAAAGGATATTACATTTGTTTAAAAATTCAAGTAGTTGCTTTAAGAAAAGTTTTTCAAAAATTTTACTGAATACTGGCAGTAAAGAAATAGGTCTGAAATTGTTAATATCATCTTTATTGCCCTTTTTAAACAATGGAAGGACCTTAGCAGACTTCAGTCTGGATGGAAATTTCCCTTCAGAAAACGAAGAATTAATTAAAACCTGAAGAGGTCTGATCAACTCTTCAGAACACTGTTTAATGATCCAAGGTGAAACGTCATCAATATCAGTTGTTCTTTTATTTTTCATTTTCCTAATCACCTCAATGACATCCTCAACACACACTCCTCATGTAATTATTATTCAAAGGATCATGTGAAACTCTGATGCTATATAATGTATATTCTTTATATGAAAATCGTTATTGAAAATATGTTATATAAACTTTTAAATTATATTATTTTTAATATTTTACTTATGAAATTATATTTTAATCATTTCTCAAATATATGTAAACTCATTATTAAAGTTATTGTTTTATATTTCATATATAAGTTTATAAGTTATATAATTAAAATTTATTATAAAAGTTTATTATTTGTTTATTTATTTATCTATCCTTATTCAACTTTAAACAAGTAATTATTGTTTTTTAAGTAAAGTTATCTTTATATTTAATTATTTTGGCTCTCATAAACTTAAATAAATTTACAATTATAATTTCTTTAAATTAAACATCTCATTTCAGTTAATTATATTGGCTCTCAAAAGACATAATGTTGTTAAAATTTACTATATGACTCTTCTCAGAGTTGCCGATGCTACAACTGACAGTTTAAAATAATTTTACATATCGCGGGTCCAAAACAATAGGGTTCTAACTGACATTTTTGGTGAAAATGAGATTTTGGTGTCATATGGTTCCAACTGATATTCTACATATGTTTTCACAAGTTTTATACCTCTATGGCCACTAGTTTTTGAAAAAAAAGCAAAAAACAGAGGATGTATCTGCAAAAAAAATTCTGAGTTGATGCATTATGGTTGTAACTAAGCGATGCAACCTTCTTGCACTGTATCACAGTTATTCTGTGGGCTGTAAGGTTCTAACTGTCAGTTGGTCCTTTATTGTTCTGTAAACTTAGGGTTTTTGTGTTTTGAGGTTATAATGAATCCAAGCTAGTATTAGAAGACACATTATAATTGTTTTCATGCGCTTTTTGTAAATGTTTTAAAGCATAACAAAGTAATGAAATGGATAGCTTAGGAGAAAAAGATATAATCCAGATGCTGGAAGAAAGTAGAAAAATTACAAATGATGAACGACAAGCATTTTTTTCTAGTTTTTACAAATTAAAAAGTCAAAATGAAAAGACTGTTTTTATTGCTAACAATACACAGCGGTACTTAACAGTAAGACCGAAAGAAAGCCGTGACACAGATCATGACGCAACACCACCAAAACGTTTATTTAGTTTCAAGTACTACTTTACTGTCAAAGGAACAAAAATCCAGGTATGCAAGTCATTTTTTCTTAGCACGCTACAAATATCACAGAAACCTGTGTACAATGCTCATAAAAATAAGGACCCCACAACGGGCTATCCTAAGCCAGATGAGAGAGGAGCAAAAGGACATGGAATTCCGGATTATGCAAAAAATGATGTCAGAAAACACATAAATAGTTTTCCGGTTGTTGAGTCGAATTACTGTAGGAGTGACACAAACAAACTGTATCTAGAAAGCTCCTTAAACATAAAAAGAATGTACGATTTGTTTAAAGAAAAAAACCCAGAATCTGTTGTAAAGGAGAGTATGTATAGGTTTATATTCAACACAGAATATAACTACAGTTTCCATGTACCCAAGAAGGACCGCTGTGATTTATGTGAAGAACGAAAAGTTGCCTTTCGAGAAAAATTTCCATTTGATGAGGAAAAGTATACTTCTCATATTGCTGCAAAAACAGCAATGAGAGAGGAAAGGGCTAATGATATGGACAAAGAACAAAATGATGTGCCAGTTTTGAGTTTTGATCTTGAGAATGTCATTACATGCCCACAAGCTGAAATCAGCTCGCTTTTTTACTACTCGAAACTCAGTTTGTATAACTTGACTGCGCACCTGCAAACCAAAACAAGCAAAACTGTTTATTGTGCTATATGGCCTGAGACCATGTCAGGAAGAACAGGAAATGACTTAGCAAGTGCAGTCTACAAAATAATGTGCAAGGTATTGGAAGAAAACCCTTTATTTGATAGTATAATCACCTGGAGTGACTCATGCGTCCCTCAAAACAAAAACCAAATGATGTCAGGGGCTATGATGCTCCTTCTGAAAGAACACCCTCAGTTAAAATCCATAACCATGAAATACTCAACGGCAGGCCATGGGGCTGTGCAGGTAGTGGATAATATTCATAGCCAGATTGAAAAGGCTATGAAAGCTACAGAATTCTACTCCCCTGTAGGCTTTCTTAGAATCTTGAAAAAAATCAGTCCCAAACAACCATATGTCATTATCCAAATGAGCAACAAAGATTTCTTGAATTTTGCAGAATCAAGCAAAGTATTTAACTTTACTACGGTTCCTTTCACTAAAGTTTGCAGCCTAAAATTTACCCAGACACTTGGGGAGATTGAGTTTAAAGAGGTTCATTCCGGACCAACACAAACTGTGGACGTAAAACCTTTGGAAACACCAAGAAGTAACACAAAAACAAGAAAAAAGTCTACTCCCGAGAAGACAAATCATCAAATTGAACATGTTTACCAAACACCTAAAGTCACAAAGTACAACAATCAACAGCTCAAACCCAAAAAAGTGCACGACATAATCTTAATGAAAAAATTCATGCCACAAGTTGACAGGGATTATTTTGATGCTATCCTCCAAAACCAGAAAAATATGTAACTTAGGTTACAATTTGTAGGAGTTATGGTTAATTTTTTATCAATAAATCAGAAGACTGTGTAGCTTAAGTTACCATTTTGTATTAATAAAGTGATAAACATTAAATGTTTATTTATAAATTTATAAATAAATTTGATTTACTGAAATACTGATTTTTAATCTCACCTTAATACAATAAAGTTGTAACTGGTAAATAGAACCCGCCAAAAAATTAAAAATGCAAATGCTGAATCAATATGGTTCTATCTATCAATATTGTAAAGGAAAATTGGGTTAAAAGGTTCCAATTGCAAGTTAAAACCTTGATAAATTACTTTCTTGCAATTTGTTTAACCAATAAGGTTCTAACTGGCAGTTGCAACTATCATGCTCTAGGCTATTCACAAAAACGAAAACAACACAGTCCTATCTGGTTGTTAAAACCTTATTGCAAAACTCAAACGCTCAGCTAAGAGCAATAAGGTTGCTCACCTAACAGAAAATGCTTCGTTATTAAATATTGTGAGCTGTCTTGTAAATAATGTTGATTTAAAAGCTACTTTCAAGTAAAGGTAAGTAACGAGAAAAATTTATGATGCTATCCCAAGGCTAGAAGTAATATTTCTGAGATGCTGAAACATTGAAGGGCTCTCCTGAAAAATTGTGCTTGACCCTTTTAGAACCCTACTGTTCTAAGGCCGCGATATGCCTAACACAGCAACAATCAAAGACTCTTAAGTCCATAATTACAGTTAATATTGATTTTCTAGAAAATAATTTAAAAAATAATTTTAACACCTTAACCGAAACACCGGTCTCAAATACCGGTTGGGAAATTTGTAGCTTTATGTTGGCTATCCTGTAAGGGCGTCATACTTCTTCTTCTCAGTAGCTTCCCCTCTACTCACCCTCCCCACTTTACACCGGTTTCTGTTCAGTTACGCGCTTGACCTTGAAAGTGATCGGTCAACATTTAAAACACTGCCGGTCTCTAGTACCGGATGTTTCGGTAAGAGTAGTGTTGTGGTGCGGTCTGTAATACCGGATGTTTCGTGATACGTAATTTTTCTCTTTTCGATTATTTATTACCAATCATATAAATTAGAACTTTTGGTTTGTTTATTATTATAAATTAACAATGGATCGTGCAGGACCTAGCAGACGTGTTTCTGTGCATGACATTGACTTTACAAGTCGTATACATGACATGCTACATGATGAATTGAGTGATGATGGTTCTGATGATAGTGACATTGTGGACGATTCTGACATAGACCCTGATTACGTATTACCTGATGCAGACACTTCTTATAGTGAGGTTGAGGATGATGTACAAGATAATGATGAAGGTGATAATAGTGACAATGAGGTTTCAAACAGTGATCTATCAGACGATGATAATGTAGCTTTAGATCAGTTTGTAGATAAAGATCTACCTGACTATGTTTTTAGTCGTTTGAAAAATAAAGAGTTTGGTCCAGCATATCCTTGGTCAACAAAAGAGCCACAAGAAAATGTCAGGGTTAGAACTCCAGCACGAAACATTATTACAGGTGGCTTACCTGGTTTGACACTTCAAGCACGAAGATTAGGAGATAATCCTGAACCACTTGCAATTTGGAATATCTTATTTGATGTAGATATTGTAAATAAAATAGTTGTGAACACTAATGTCAAACTGGCGACTGTGAGGGGAGGAGTAAGTCAGACAACCAACAAATCTAACTACAGAGACACAGATGTAATTGAACTAAACGCTTTTTTTGGCCTCTTGCTTCTGTCATCAGTTTTAAAATCAAACAATGAAACAATTACATCTGTTTATTCAAAGGATCCAACAAACCGACCTTATTTCAAGGCTGCTATGTCCCTCAAGAGGTTTGAGATTTTATTGTCTGCTTTGAGATTCGATGACTCAAGAACTCGCAACCAAAGGAAAGTTATAGATAAAGCAGCTGCAATTAGCGAGGTGTTCTCTAAAGTTATTAGTAACTCTCAAAGACTATACTCATTGTCTGCATACACAACTATTGATGAAATGCTGATTCCGTTCAGGGGCAGATGTGCTTTTCGAATGTATTTGCCAAATAAGCCACACAAATACGGGATCAAAGTTATGTGTCTTACAGATGCAAAGACCTCCTACCTATACAATGCCTATATTTATACGGGTAAGGGAAGCGACAGTATTGGCCTTGCACCTGAGCACCAGGAAAAGAGCAAACCAACACAATCTGTTCTTCGTCTTTGCCAGCCAATTGAAGGAACAAACCGCAATGTGACGGCTGATAACTGGTTTTCGAGCATGGAAGTAGCTGATGAGCTTGAAAACCTTAGCCTTACCTACGTAGGGACATTGCGAAAAGACAAGAAAATTATTCCGCCAGAATTTCTAGCTAATAAAAATCGACGTGTCCATTCAGCTCGCTATTGCTTCAATGGTACCAGGACTCTTGTCTCATACGTTCCTGAAAAGAACAGAGCTGTTGTCCTACTCTCGACTATGCATAATGGGATAGTAACTGATGAGCTAAAAAAGAAGCCAGAGGTGATTTGTTTTTATAACAAAACAAATTGTGGAGTAGATATCATTGACATGAAATGCGCTGTGTACTCTTCACGAAGGAGAACAAGGCGGTGGCCTTTAGCCGTATTCTACAGAGTTTTGTCTATTGCAAGCATAAATGCTTGTATTTTGTACCTAAGCTATCGGGGAACTGCCAACACTACACGTTTCCAGTTTACAAAGCAGCTTGGCCAAGCACTTGTTGAGCCACTTCTGAGAAGGCGATTGACAATCCCAAACCTTCCACGCGACCTGAGAAGTGACATCAAAACAGCCCTTGGAGAAAGCCGCCAAGAAGAACAGCTGGAACATGTTCCTACGGACAAAATGGAGAAGAGGAAGACGTGTGGGAAGTGCCCCTCAGTCAAAGAAAGAAAAACACAATATAAGTGTATCAGATGTGCTGTGCCTATTTGCTTGGAATGCAGCCGAAAAGTGTGTAATGAATGTGCTTTAGATTGTGTCTAAATGAACGAAAAACGGACAAATCTGCATTTTTTTACACTCCAATTGTTTGGTAAGTCTAGTGTACTATACATTGATATGGTAAAGATTATTAGATTCATCATAGTGTGTTTGAAATTTTGGTACAACAGAGTAAGTGGTACACTAGTTTTGATAATTTTCTTTTAGGTAAATACAAAACATTATGCAGGTTCTTCTGTTTTAGAATACCGTATACACTTTCCAGTAATTTGATGATGATAATATGGTTTTGAATGGTTATGATATTTGTCATTACATTTTTTTACTGTATACATTTTCATATATTAACATATTATTTACCATGAATGTTTTCATTATATTTTTAAGCTATTGTTGTATTAATTTCTTAAACTTCATCTTTGCTTGATGACATCGTCCAATTTAAATAAAGATTTTTAGTTTTGGTTATATGTACTGATATATTTTCCATTTATGTATACAATAAATGTAAAATTTCTACAAAGCAATTGTTGTTTTTGTTCATTGTCACAATTTATACCACTAATTTAAATTTTCAGAGTCAATATTATAATAAAAAACCAAAGAAAACCATTGCCGGTCCCTGAGACCGGTGTTTCGGTTTACGTTACTAAAACCATGTTTCGGTTAAGGTGTTAAAAAATGTCTACAATCCAACTAAGCAATTTATACAAAATAATAATAACAATAATGAACTCAAAGTAAATAGTTTAAGCACTTAAAAATAACTTACAAAACCAATAGATACCCTACTATTTAATATATGGTAAAAGCTTACCACAGTAATCAAGGATTCTTATGTTCCACTTCTCCCAGTTCACCTTATCTGGCCCAATACCCTTTACTAGCGCCGATCTCGGGTTACGGTCTGGCCAGTAACATTCCTTTGGACTTATTAGCCAAGCAGAACGAATAGTGCTCACTTCTTCTGATGCCACAAATTCGACAACCACGAACTCTTCAATTTCCTCCATCTTAGTTCTGGAAAAAATCTCAGTAAGTTTGTTAAATAGGCTAAGGCCCTATATCCCATTTATAATAACCACATAATCAGCACTACTGTATAAAAATTAGTAGGTGTCTCCATCATGGAAAAAGTACTGGTAGTAGTCTAATAACATAACCTAGTCACTTCACAACTGCATGAGCATTTTATCTTTGATCAAAACATAAATTCCAGGAAATTAGGGCCTAGTTAACGTTATTTAAAAGTGTATTATACTTAGTAGGTTTCAATTGTATTACCTATAGGCTATTACAATAGAAATAGTAATATTATAAATTGGTTCCACAACGTGTGGGCATTTAAATTTCAAAGAAATACCTATACAATTTTTACTTTCTCCACCATATACGTAGTATATGGAGAAAGTATTGTTTTCGTAAAAATGTTCGAATTTGAATTTTCAGTTGAATTATCTGTTTTGGTGCTCCCAGAACCCCAAAAAATTGTTTAGTGCAATTATTTGTGTTGGTGCTCCCTGAACCCAAAAATATTTTTAGTGGAATTTTTTGTTTTGGTGCTCCCTGAACCCAAAAAAGTGTTTTTAACGTGGTGTCTGTCTGTCAGTGTGTCAGTATGTATACACGACCAGAGGGGACACTATTGGTCCGATTTTCATGAAATTTGGTATGTAGGTACTAAACCCTAATATCTCCAGGCGTTTTTTTCATTTTTTTGAATTTTTAATTTTTAAGGGTAATTTACCCCAAAAAACCAATAAAAAACGACAAAAATGCAAATTTCTCAAAAACGGCTCTCTAACGATTTTGATCAAATTTTCAGTATTTATAGTGCTTAAGATGCCAAACAAAATGACACCACCTGCTTTTATCAAAACTTCGGCGTTTCATAATTATGGGGAAATGTTAAAAAATAAACAAGTTTATGTTGTCAATCTAGCATCACGGCGACGGCCGCACGGGGTAGCACGACGGTAGCGAGGACGGCCAGTAATTCAAAGGTCGCGCGATCGAATTCCGCCTGGGACAATAACTTTTTTATACGATTGACGTAGGTAGAATATTATTTTTTTGTTTTGTTCTAAAAAGTAGTAAATAAAATGATTAAAAACAATATTATTTTGACTACAGTAAGTTGGGAGAAAGTTTGTGTCAGTTAACTGATACCGTTTATTTAATAAGTAGTTATATTATAAAATTGCAAAAAATTGGTAAAAGTTACAAAAAATATAAAAAATATGAGTATTATAAAGATGGAGTTGAGTGAATAGAGTACAACTTGTAAAATTTGTATTAAAAAGATAAAAACCAATAACATTACTAAAGTTACAAATTATTGTAAAAGTCTTTGTAGTAGTTTGGTACTAAATTTGAGGATAGGCCTACTACTAAGCTCATTAAATCAGCTTTTTTCTTAACCCCAATTGGCAACTTTTCTGTGTATGCCTTTTGCAGTTTCACATTTTTCAAGCTTGTCTTAAGTTTTCTCTTAATTTGAACATGTTCTTCTTTGAATTCCGTTTCAGAATACAAATCCTTATAAAGTATTTTCATTGGATTTTCTTTCTCCACTCTAATTATGTGGGCTTTGCTAAGCTTCAGATTGTCTTCTTTGTCTTCTTCTTCTTCATCTCTGTTTTTTTTTAACTTTTTTTGATACAATTCCCACAGTCATGGTACATTCTTTTCAAGTCTAATGCATAGGCTAGCCTACATAAGTTTTAGTGTGTACCAATATGAAAAATGATCATTTCATTCAGTATTGTAGCCCCTTCTAAAGAATCCAACAATATTGGCTAGGCCTATAAATTATTTAAGTTTATTTTAACATCACAGTTGTAAACAGTCAAAGCCAATGGGGTGCAAATTTACTATTCGACTCTAGGCTAACCTATGAAAACAGAAATGCAAGAATAATACAAAAATAGCCTAAAGGTTAAAAAAAGGAAAAATTGTGGGAAAACCCATTTTAAAACTACTTTAGGTGAAACTGTTTAAATAGACCTGCCATTAGACACATTTATTTATATTTATGTAAGTTAACATTATTTTTTTAGCTTTTAGCAGTTCTGTTAACATATATGAGCTAGCCTACATATATATATTGTGCAAAAATGACCCACAGGCTCATTTTAATTTAATGCGTAGCCTACATAAGTTTTGAGTGTGTACCAATATGAAAAATTATCTTTTCATTCAGTATTGTAGTCCCTTAACCTTTCGGGACGCGCGCCCTACCGTATAACACGAGAACGCGCATGTTGTACTTTGTACAACAGACGTGTTTTGCACGTTTTATCTGTTGATACTTACAAATATTACTGAAATTGAATTTTTTGGTAAACTATTATATATGTGTTAGATGTTTAGCAGTAATTATGAAGGAATTAAATAATAAAAAAATCCTTTGCAAAACATGTATAATTCAAAATTATAAAAAAAAAAAGATAGACGTTATTACATATTTAGCATTAGCACACTCTTTTATGTCTTGTAAATAAAGACTTATGTCTTAGTATTTTAAATAAACAAAAAATACTTTACCTATTAATTGTCTATAATACAAATTCCAAATCATACCAAATTAACAATGTCTGTTGTATTAAATATATAACATAAGCACATAAGAGTCTTTTAAATAAACAAAAATTACTTTACAAAATGTCTATAATACAAAATCATAAAAAAAATAAACAACGGCTGTTACTACATACCGGTATTTAACATTTGCACATAAGAGTATTTTAAATAAACAAAAATTACTTAAAAAAATATTTATAATACAAAATCAAAATCATAAAAAATAAACAATGATTGTTACTACATATTTAACATTAGCACATAAGAGTCTTTTAAAAAACAAAAATTACTTTACAAAATGTTTATAATAATAAATAAAAATCATACAAAATGAACAATGAGTGTTACTTTATATTTATCGGAAGAACAGTAAGTTTTTTAGAAGTAGGTAAATAACGTTTGAAAACTATTACTCATCACTATCTTCGTTGTCCTTGCCTTATTGCTTGCAGCGTAAACAAATGATTTGTTTTTCAGCGTGTTCCTTGCAAATCGTGAACACGTGTTGCACTTCATTGTCGTAGAAGAGTTTTTCTTTCTTCCACACATCC
>JAGFPH010009249.1:25805-38786 GCA_018207615.1 Philaenus spumarius
CACCCCGAGATAAGAAAACAATAACTAGTCATTTATTTGAGCTTGTATTATTTCAAAATGGTATATTAAATGTTGTATTTAAAAAAATCATAAAGTGTCAATCAGTAATTTATTATTATAGTTTAAAACTGAATCCATCATGTGTTATTGTGAAAAAGCGTGGGATGTGAGTTTTCTTACATTAGCTATGTACAGGTCACCGCTACTTAGATCCAAGTGCCTCTGACCTAACCAATATACGTGAAAATATCAGATTATACAATATTCTGTTTGCATCGGCCTCATCATGGTTCGGTGAGCAAAGCGAGCAGAGGTGGAGCCTCTAGTTTATTTAACAATAAAGTGTTAACCAATCAGTGTTTTTCTGTCCAGGAACCATGCCGTGCGGAGTGTCCGTTGTGGACGACATGTTGACGCGGAGTTTCTACAAACTGGGCCTGGCGGTAGGACGTTCTCCAGGGTACTTCCTGATCATCCCGTTACTGCTGACCGCTCTGTGCATCACCGGTTACCAGAGGATACACTACGAAATGGACCCCGAGTATCTGTTCAGTCCGGAGAAAGGTCCTGGCAAGACGGAGAGGAGTATCGTGGAGCACTACTTCAGGATGAACTATACGAGTCGGTTCAACCCAACCAGGATCACTAGACCAGGTAAAATAATATGCTAAACAAACTATCCATAGTAAACCTTAAGTAATTACCATTCCCAGTAATTACAAGTGGTTTATTTGTTTTATGTGCTTGAATTCGTCCTGTTTTTTTTTAACATTGTTTATAATAGTTATGTGATACATGTAGAAAAGAGTTTTTCGGATATTTTATTAATATTTAGTGTTTGTGGGGCACAAAAAGCAAAGATAAGTTCAACCCCCTACCGTAGGGTTGAACTCATTCTATGGACTCGTTTTTATAAAAACTATATAGACTATATAAACTAGATAGTCATGAATGTTTGGTTAATAAGAATAGAAACACTAAACAAATTATTTTCTTGATAATTTCTTAATTATTGAGTAGGCCGAAATGCAAAAAGAACTTAAAAGATACATAATATTGCATCACGTTTTAAAATGAAATAACATTCAACATAGAGATTGAATAAAAGCATATCAAAATAGTACAGGGACAGTTTTTATCGGCAGCTCATGGCGCCCCCTTGATGCGAAGCCCGGGGCAGCTGACCCCACTTGCTTCCCATAGGAACGGCCCTGGGCCTACGATTAAAATGTGTGATCTTTGGTTTTGTTTCCAAAATGCAATTCAGGTCTTTGAGTAAAATGTTTAATTGTAGGATTTGTATATTTGCCATGTTGGAAATACCTAACAAAACATTTACCAAGTTGGTTATACAGTAGAGTCCGCTTAATCCGGAATAGAAAGGACCGAACACTGTCCGAATCACCGAAAGTCCGGATTAAACGGAATTTGTCCTAAAATGGCTTAATACAAGTTTTAGATGGGTAGATTAAAAAATTTTAGTTTTTTCATCGGCTGGAGGCTGAGGTGCAAACAAATTCTACTAATATACCTATCCACACTAATGCCCGCCATAGTATCACAAAAACACATTATCAAATCAACGCTCTTTAGATCAAGAACTGATAGCTCTGAGACATTATTCAGACAGTTGGGTATATTATCTCTTCGTAGAGTTTATGTCAGGACGGTATTGAAGATGGTGTTTATAAACAAAGTTGCTGTGCGCAAATCTTCAATGGTCTCTTCACGTAGGGAAATGTTCTGCATTTTACCAAAATCTAGGCTGACTATTTTTTAGAAAAATTGAAAATTGGTTTTTTACAGAGTGATAATATCGAGGACATCTTCGACTGCTTAACATAATTTATTGAATTAGGGGAAGAAGGCAATGTAACTTATAAATATTGGGGAGGAGGATTACTCTGGGTAGAACCGACTTATAAACAGTTTAAAATCACTTTTTAAGTTACGAGGTTAGGTTAGGACAGTCTCTTGCTCTTATTTTTGTTGCAATTTTTTGAAGGTAAACCCAAAAACTGGCTTTGCCAACGGGGTTGCCTAATTTCCTGTTTTTTTTTTGTATTCGGTTGGCATTTCATATAAATTATTGTATATGTGATGTATTAAATTAAACTGTATTAAACAATTAAAACACTTAGTTATTACAAGTAGATATTATGTTATGTATATAATTTTATATAAGTGTTTATATGTATATATTTGTATAGCCGATTGTATTCTTAAAGGGGAAGTAAAAATGCATTCATTCAGTCATATATTTCGTACACGGAGGCAGCTATTCAGCGCCTTCGTGAATAGATATATTTCCCAAATAGTTGACCGAAACACTAAAACTTATAAACTTAATTTTGGAAATTCGCTCAATTCACGTCAGCGGTTCAGCTGCGTGATTTAATGTCTGTCTTGTTATATGAATTGTACAGTCGGATATTTGTGCGTGTACCAAATTTAAAGTTTCGTTTAATCTGGAATTTAAATATAGCCTATGTTGTGGTAACGAATGTTAAATAAATATTTATTGATGTGGCTGTGCAAATCTATTATATTTACACATTCTGCATCATCAGTTTTGTTATTATTCAATAGTTGTATTATTGTGAAATATCAATAACCTCGAAATCGCAATCACATCAATCGAACCCAGCTGTTGAGTCAGCTGTTTTAATAAAATAATAACGTATGTATTAAACTAGAGGAAGTTGCCTTATGTATGTGCGTAAAGAATTAGCTTTTCGTGAATAATCTATATTTTTTGCTTAACATTTGATGTAATCTACAGTCACGTTTTTCAGAACACAATCAAAATGTGTTAGTAATAGAAATAAACGGTACCAGATAAGTGCCACATACTTTCTCCCAGTTGAAACTTTATACCTTACCAAGAGTAGCATAGGAGGTGGTTATTTAGAATTTCAAAAGTATGAAAATGTTACTATGGAAAATATTAGATGCATGTAACACACATCCATATTATAGTATTATATTATTATTATTATTTAAACTATTCGATCGATTTCGAACAAACTTGCACCAAACAAGTCAATTAGGCCTGTATAGATGCACGAAAAAAGGTTTTGAAAAAAATTGAAAAACAACCCCCTTTTAGGCCAAAAAACCCCCAAAAAATCTGTTAGTATTATTATTATTACCTAAACGAGAATTTTTAGAAAGATGCGATTTTTGCATATGGTAGGGTACATAAAGGCTACAAATTAGCCAAATTTTATCAAAATCGTTAGAGCCATTTTTTTATAAAAAAATAATAACTGATTTTTTAGGGGGTTTTTAGGCCAAGAAGGGGGTTGTTTTTCAAAATTTTTCATAACCGCTTTTCGTGCATATGTACTGGCCTACTTGACATGTCTGGTGCAAATTTGTTTGAAATGGATCGAATAGTTTTCGCTCTAGCTTTGTATACATACAGACATTTTGTAAAAACCACTTTTTTGACTCAGAGGGTCCCAAAACGGATATTTCCACAAAAATCTCAACATCGATTTTTTTTTGCGATCACCATACCTGCTCTATAGTATAGTGAGAAAGTAAAATGTAATACAATTTTTCAAAGCCTTAAAACCCCTATATTTATTTTGAAATACCATGTATTATTTTCAATTTAATTTACTATTGCTTAGGAAATACGTATGTTTTTTAGAAGTAGCCTATACATTTGAAATACTAGCTGACCCTTGCGAATATTTTGCAAGTTAGGAGTACTTACCTGATGTAATACATTGGTTTAATTAAGTAAGTTACGTTTGTTTAATTTGATTTTTTGTGTGATAGATTACACTTGCATATATATAATATAAACAATCTAACTAACAGCTGTTATGTTAGTTAAACAGATTGTTAATAGATGGCGCCTTTCATTAGGAATCATATGAAAGTTTTTTAATTTTTTAACAAAAACATAAATTTTAAGTTATTTGTCTATATTCCGTCAAAAGCGGGGAACAAATATATGTTTATATATTGTCTATATATTTAAAAAAATCCTGATTTTAGTTCACTCACTTCCTGAAGTTAATACTTAACCGATTTTGATGATTCTTTTTTTTTATTTAAAAGATAATTTCCAGTTCTAAGTCACTGTGAAGCTAAATATTTGATTTACACTTTTATTGTAGTTTTATTTCGAGTTTTAAAAATGCATCAGTAGCCTATGCTACAACCAACACATGTATTTACATTTATTACCATAGCAACCAATTGAATAAAATAACAGATAATATATTTGCTCCAATATTTCCATTAACAGCTGATTTCAAAATTGGAAGCAATTATTTTTGTATTTCTAGCTTTTAGGTTAGGATTTTAAAGAGTAGACCTGAGCCTTGCTGGTTCTTTTAACCGTTATTATAACTGCTTTAAAATGTAAGAAATAATTTAAATTGAACATTTAACATTATTTACCGTCTTAGTTGTGAGGTTATTATTAATCCTACATCTTTATTATAAATAAAACATAACATATGTTTTTAGAAGGTTACGTTGGGGGTTGGCGTGCGGAGCACGCAGGGGTCTCCCCTTATAGGCTTTAAAATTATGTTTGAATCATTAATTTTGATGAAGAATTAAGGGAGATATGACTTTGCACACAAAAAAAACCTTTGAGGAATAATATATAAGAATTATCTTTTTTATGAACTACCAACTGAAATGATTTTTTTTTTATTACAAGGATGAAAGTAATTTTCTTTAAAGACTCCATGATAACCACTGCAATACAACACTTTTACTTTCTCACTATACTATAAAGAAAGTATAGTGATCGCAAAAAAATCGATGTTGAGATTTTTGTGGAAATATCCTTTTTGGGGCCCCCTGAGTCCAAAAAAGTGGTTTGTACAAAATGTCTGTCTGTATGTATACAAAGCTAGAGCGAAAACTATTCGATCGATTTCAAACAAATTTTCACCAGACATGTCAAATAGGCCTGTATAGATGCACGAAAAACGGTTTTGAAAATAATTTTTGGAAAAAAACCCCAAAAAATCAGTTATTATTTTTTTATAAAAAAATGGCTCTAACGATTTTGATAAAATTTGGCTTATTTGTAGCATTTAATGTACCCTACCATATGAAAAAAACCGCATCTTTCTAAAAATTCTCGTTTAGCTAATAATAATAACTGATTTTTGGGGTTTTTTTGGCCATAAAGAGGGTTGTTTTTCAAATATTTTCAAAACCTTTTTTTGTCCATCTATACAGGCTTAATTGACGTGTTTGGTGCAAATTTGTTCGAAATCGATCGAATAGTTTTCTCTCTAGCTAATAATAATAATATTTATTAGTTAATCTTCTACTTTAATAAAAATTACCTCTCCTGCCCCACCCCCTGACACCAAAAAAGTGGTTTTTACAAAATGTCTGTCTGTATGTATGTATTCGATTTCAAACAAATTTGCACCAGACATGTCAAGTAGGCCTGTATAGATGCACGAAAAACGGTTTTGAAAATATTTGAAAAACAACCCTCTTTATGGCCAAAAAAACCCCAAAAAACAGTTATTATTATTAGCTAAACGAGAATTTTTAGAAAGATGCGGTTTTTTGCATATGGTAGGGTACATTAAATGCTACAAATAAGCCAAATTTTATCAAAATCTTACCATATGCATACCTTACCATATGCAAAAAACCGCATCTTTCTAAAAATTCTCGTTTAGCTAATAATAATAACTAATTTTGGGGGGTTTTTTGGCCATAAAGGGGGTTGTTTTTTAAAAATGTTCAAAACCTTTTTTCGTGAATCTATTGAAGTGTTTTGTACAAATTTGTTCGAAATCGATCGAATAGTTTTCTCTCTCCTTTGTCCTCTGTCACAGCTCAACCGCTATGGTACTTGCCTCATAAGCAAGACGTCCCGGGTTCAAAACCCGCGGGGGACCATAAAATATTAAAAACCCCAAAAAAAAACATGCTCGTTAGCCGAAAGGCACAAAGTGGCATGGAAAGCAAAAAAAAAAAAAAAAAAAAGTTTTCTCTCTAGCTAATAATAATAATATTTATTAGTTAATCTTCTACTTTAATAAAAAATCACCTCTCCTGCCCCACCCTACAAGTCACAGTGAATCTGTTTGATAATTTAAATATGTTTGTGAGAAAGTATGTGCCAGTTCCTGGTACCGTTTATTTCTTTGAAATCTACCTGAAAGCGAATTAGCGAAGTACACGCATTTGCTCTGTTTCATCCGTAGAGCCCCTAGTGTTTACATAAAATAGATGACCTTGACTTAAATATACTGAAATAGATTCTATCGCCTTTCACTTAGCATACCAACAATAGCACTGGACTATGCAACTTTCTTCGGTATACTCTACATTCTTTTCTGATGCTAAGACCTATTATTGAGCCGAATTAGAAATTCAAGGCATTCCGTCCTTGTGTGTCATTTTCTTAAAACGTTGAATGTGCTGGTTTTATATTAGGTCAGATTTTAATAACTGGTAAACCCCATAACGCAATGTGCTTGTAAAATGTTCAGTAATTCGATCTCGCAGCCAAACCTCTGACGAGAGTTTAGCGAATGTCAAAAATATTTAATTTACGTGTTTTAGGGTTTGGAACTAACATTTTGAAAAATTGGTCTAACGAAGGTGCTGAATAGCTGCCTCTGTGTATTAAATGTAGGGTGTCCCATGAGTAAAGTGCCAAACTTCGCGGAATTGTTCTATGGGTCAAAATAAGAAAAGAAGTGCATATAAACACAGACCAGAAAACGCTTCGTTTTCTAGATATCCGCCATTTTGTTTTTTGTACAAAATAATTCTTATCTAGAGAACGGCTTGACTGATTGTGTTCAAACTTTCCAAGAAATTTAACCTAACAATGACATATCTTAAAGAAAAATAAGCATTTAAATCCAATCATGAGTTTCAAAATGGCGGCTGTTTGAAAATTTCAAACCTAAATTACTCAAAAACCGTACATTTTAACAAAAAATGTCAAGAGACCTTTTTTGTAGCTCTTTTGATTCCCTATTGGATGGTGTAATTGTCAAAATAATCGGATGAACGTTAATATTTATTTTTTATTTAGATATTTATTTTATTCCCTAATATATACAAACACATACAAAATAATAAAATAAGAACGTAACTTAAACATAACATAAAATAAAATAACTACCTGCAATATAACATAAAACTTAAACTTAAAAGTTTCCATTTGGAGAATTAAAATATTTTGCAACCTCTAGGGCAAGCAAGCCCGTTTTGAGGCTGCAAGTAAATGATAATTTATTCAGCAAAAAGAAGAAAAAAAAGGAAGAAAAAAGGGTTCTGGGAGCAGTTAAATTTACAATAAAAAATAAATAATATATTATGGAAAAAACATACAAATAGCAGAAGAATTTTTTAAAGACAAATTAACAAATAAGAAATTAAACAAACATATCAACACTAACTAAAGGTTTAACAGCACTTATGTAAAAGTTATGTACGATACAAATTTAAATCACACACCTAAGTTAAAGATAATGACAGCAAAAATGTACATACAATATTGTAGAATTTACTGTGTTGGCGTAGGATGCAGGGTTGAACAAACCAATAATTATTACACATAACTTAACTAGTATCCTAAATCCGATTGTTTTGACAGTTACACCAACCGATAGGATCAAAAGGGCTATACAAAATATGCCTTGACATTTTTCTTAAATGTAGGGTTTTTGAGTACTTTAGGTTTGAAATTTTCAAACAGCCGCCATTTTGAAACTCATGATTGGATTTAATCGTTTATTTTTATTGAGATATATCGTTGTTAGGTTAAACTTCGTGCCAAGTTTGAACTCAATCAGTCAAACCGTTCTCTAGATAAGAATTTTTTTGTACAAAAAACAAAATGGCGGATATCTAGAAAACGAAGCGTTTTCGGGTCTGCGTTTGTATGAACTTTTTTTCTTATCTTGACCCATATAACCATTCCCCGAAATTTGGCACTTTACTTATGAGACACCCTGTAGAATTTACACCTAAGCCTCCAGCTTCGATTTAAGCGCTGCTACGTTCCACTTGCAGCGGAAATTTTAAATTTGTGAGTTTTCTAATTGCAGCCTCGGTTATGGACTACTTCGCTTTGCTCGCAGCGTACAAACTCGGCCGTCGGCTTATTATCAGAAGATGCCCCCACGCTAAAATCCCCCTCGTGGATTTGAAAAGGGTACTTTTATGGTATTTTAAGTAGGTATAGATCGATTTTGGGGGAACCAAGCAGACTATACGGTCGTGTAGAAAACAAAATGTGCAGAATAATATCCTACATTAATTTTTTAACTTCCCGCTAAAAGAAAATTGAAAATTTTCTAAAATCGGGAAGTTATTGGTTTCATCCGTTTTTCGAAAATCGAGTATTCATCAGATCTCGACGTTTTGAGGTCCTAGGAATCTTCCCTGACCACTCCCGAGAGGGTGTCACCCTGTCTGTATGTATGTGTGTGTGTGTGTGTGTGGGTGTGTGTGTGTGTAAGTACGTGACCCGCTTATAACTTTTGATCGGCTTAACCGATTGGATCCTACCAAACGGCGTTCTAAAGAGTTCCATCAAACTTAGATTTCCTGAAAATTTCAACTAATTCGGACCGGTAGGTTCTGAGAAATTTCGAAAAAACTAAGAAATCAAATGTTTTCAAATCAAGTTTTTTTGGAATAACTTTTAAACGGCTTTACCGATCAATTCCAAAATCTAATCAGCTTTTAACCTTAAAAAGCGACATCGATCGCTACCAGTCCGGTCAAAATCGGTTAATTCGTTCGTGAGATATCGCGAACGAAAGAAAATCAAAAAAACTGTTTTTTCTCAATTTCTCCGAAAATTTTCATCAGAAAATTTGTTGTTGTTGATTCTTTCAATGGAATCGAAGAACTGCATAAATTGCCGCAAATCGCATAAAAATCGATTGATTCATTCCCGAGATATCGTGAACGAAAGAAAATAAAAAAAAGTGTTTTTCCTCAATTTCTCCGAAACTTTTCATCTGAAAATTTTTTGTTGTATATCCTTTCAATGGACTTAAAAAACTGCATCAATTGCCGCAAATCGCATAAAAATCGGTTGATTCATTCAAAAGTTATGGCAGTTCAAAATTTCCAAAAATATCAACTGCTTTGTAATTAAACTTAGCGGGAAGTTACAGGGATGGCCTTTAGGGTCAACCGTTTTCCAATTTTTTTTAGATAAAACCATAAACAAGTTTGATTTTAGTACGGAAAAATACTTCCGATCAAAAACGTGCTTCCGGTAGGTGGATTTGTTTGGCTAACGAACTCGTCCGAGTGACTATAGCAGTATTCAGTGCCTTCGTGAGTAGACTAAATACGACGTGAAATAATCGAAAAACAATATTTTTCTTTCCAATATATTACTTATGTGACAAGTGTCAGGTCTCAGCTTCAAGCGAGGAACTCATATTTATTTGTATGGATAGTTATCCCTTTGACTTAAGTAATCGAAATGCAAATTAATGGTTTTCTTTCTTGTAAATCATCTAAGAATATAAAATACGTACCATATTTCAGCTCTATAGATTCTAGGATGTTAGTAGAGGAATCCTTATCACATATATTATTTCTCAATGCCATTTTTTTGTCGGTACGCCATAACTTCCTTAATACATCATCAAATTACATGAATGAGGCATCATTTTAAAGCTTTCTTTAACCGCTACACCGGAAAAATATACAAAATACAACTATACGAAAAAAACAAAAAGAAAACAAAGAATCCGAAAGTAACAGTGATGTAAGATCAAGTAAGTTGTACACCAACAATCACAGATGACCATATCTTAACTTCAAACATAGTATTCAGATAGGTCCTCTTTAAACACTATGTAAATATCTTAAATTTATGTTTAAAAAAAAAATAATATACAATTTAAACACATCTATTCTTTACTTCAACCCTCACCTATGCCCATGACGCACTAAATATGCACTATACGCACTATACGATACTAAATATGGTGTGTACTTTAATTAAGGGGGATTTAAGTAAATTAGAATGCGAATGCTTCGCACGGGTCAGCTAGTAATATATTATTCATAAAAGGTGTTTTTTTGTGGGTAAGCCAAAACTCCCTTAATTCTACATCAAAATTTATGATTTAAACAACATTTTAACGCTTATGTCCCCACTATTGTCGAAAATTAAACAAATGGAATAAACAAATGTTTTCGTTAAAAAAGTAATTATTAAAAAACTTCCATCGTTAATATTATTTCTCAAAGGTGTTTTTGTGGCAACTCGATATCTCCCTTAATTCTCCACGAAAAATTAATGATTCAAACATTATTTTAAAGTTTATGTTCCACTCTTTTGACGAAAAATAAACAAATATATTAAAATTAATATTTTCGTTAAAAAAGTTACTAAAAAACTTCCATCCTTTACGCATTATTTCTGAAAGGTGTTTTTTTTTTTGTGGCAACTCAATATTATCTCCATCAATTATCCATCAAAATTAATGATTCAAACACATTTTTAAAGCTTATGTTCCCCGCTATTGACGAAAAATAGACAAATAGTATCTAAAAGTTAATGCTTTCGATAAAAAAAAACTGATTAAAAACACTTTCGTATGAAAGTTCATGTGATTCCTAATAAAACGCGTCGTCCATTAACAATATCAGTTTAACTAATATGACAGCTGTTAGATTGTTTACATTAAAGTGTAATCTATAATATAATTATATTATTTCTCAACGGTGTTTTTTTTTGTGTGGCAAGAATTCATCTAAATACTTGCACTTACTTATTCCCACATTATTAGCGAATTTACATAGAAAAGAGATCTTCCGGTACAAGAATAGGAATAAATTAACATTTCATTCAAAGGTCTTATATCAGGGAGTTGGTCTGAGTACATTTTCAACCTTTTTAGCGAGCTATTGCAGTGACCCTTATGATGAGACAGGTCGGGAGTAGTAAATGAGCACCGATCAAGGTCCCCAAAACATGTTTAAAGTGTAATTAAAATGTGTGTGTGTGTGTGTGTGTGTGGGTGTGTGTGTGTGTGTGTGTGTGTTCGCACTCTAACGGCCTCATTTTTAATCCGATTTGCTTCAAATTTGGTACCGATGTTTGATGTCTTAAGTCGCTCGGACGAGTTCGTTAGCCAAAAAAATCCAACAATCGAAAACATATTTTATCCGCAATTAACTGTTTATTTTAGATTTTCCGTGCAGAATTAAACGTTTTTGGGGGTTTGTCTAAAAAAATAAATGTAGGATATTATTCTGCAAATTTAGTTTTTTACACGACCTTCAAAATTGGTTAAAACGTAAAATACCATAAATGTACCCAGTTCAAATCCACGTCTTCTGATTCGAGGCCGACGGCCGAGTTTGTGTGCTGCGAGCGATTCAGCGCCTTCGTGAGTAGACCAATTTCTCAAATAGTTGGTTGAAACCTTAAAAAACACAATTTTGGAAATTCGCTCAACTCACGTCAGCGGTTCAGCTGCTTGATCGAATTATTAGCGAATTTCCATAAGAAAAATGAGGTATTGCAGTGGCCCTTATGGTAAGACCCAAGGTCGGGAGTAGCAAATGAGCACCGATCATGGTCCCCAGAACACGTTTTGGGGTGTCATTAAAAATCATTTATATATGTGTTCGCACTCTAGCTGCCGCAATTTAAGTCCGATTTGGTTCAAATTTAGTAGCCTACACATGTTGGTTGTCTACGTCTTTCGGACGAGTTCGTTAGCAAAATTAAATCCAACAATCGGAAGCACGTTTTTGACCGGAAGTAACTATTTTTTGAGATTTTTCCTACAAATATAAATGTTGGATGTTATCCTGCACATTTCTCTTTTTACGGGACCTTATAGCTCGCTTGGTTCATCCAAAATCGATGAAAACGTAAAATACCATAGAAGTACCCGGTTCAGGGCCTTGCGGTGTATTCTACCATGGGGTTGGCGTGCGAAGCACGCAATGCATTGTGTATTGAAGATAGTCCCAATACGGAGGTTGGCGTGCGAAGCATGCAATGCTTTGAGTGTTGAAGATACTCCCAATATGCAGAATTGCGTGCGAAGCATTCAATGAATTGTGTATTGAGGATAATCCTAATATGTGGAATGGCGTGCGAAGCACGCAATGCTTTGTGTATTGAAGATACTCCCAATATGCGGAATGGCTTGCGAACCATTTTGCAGCTATTCAGCACCGTCGTGAATAGACCTATTTCCCAAATTGTTGGTTGGAACCCTAAAACATAGGCCTATAAACTTAATTTTGGAAATTTGCTCAACTCACGTCAGCGAAGTTACCTTGATATTACCTTTCTGTGTTTGATCAAGATACTGTGCGAATATTCGCACGGGACAGCTAGTTTATATTTATTGTATAGGGGTTATCCCATTCTACCCCTTTACTCAGTAGTGACAGAAATTCGTAAAATTCCTATTGTAACAGTGTTATGGCGACCCTATTCGTCCAATGGGGGTTTCTCTTAGTTAAATATTAACAATTAACTAGCTTTAAATCCTTTATAATAATTAATGTTAACCTTGCTTTATTAAGTTGTGTGAACGGAGTGAGCGAGAGGGCCTGCTGTAATATTTTATTAAAATAACTTCTAAAAGTGGTACAAGTGAGTAGCGAAGTGCCTGTATTTATTTTTGAATCTGTTCCAGGTCGTTTCGGGCGAGTAATCGCTATACCGAAGCAAGGCGACGACATGTTGTCCGCCGAAGTCTGGAAGGAGCTTCGCATCCTGGACGGTATCATCAAGAATACCAGTATAATTTATGGAGACGATAACATACGTTACACGTACAACGATATATGCGCTCGATGGATCGACAACTGTTTCGAGAACGATATCCTCAATATCGATTATATAATCGAAGATGTAAGTAGTAGGTTTGTTCTTGTAGTAGAATAGATTTATTGCAATAGAACTGAAATTTACATCTTTACAAAACAGGAATACAGAAGGTATCCAATGTTTTGCAAAAGCAG
>JAGFPH010009250.1:0-23684 GCA_018207615.1 Philaenus spumarius
AGAAAGAGAGATAATATGTATATTAATGTTTATAAGTGTGTTTATATTTTTTTTTTTTTGTAAAACGAATGGTATGTGTGGGTTTGAGAAAGAGAAAGAAAGTGAAATAAAGTGTGTTTATATATTTGTTTGTATAATATATATATCTTAGGAAAACAAGAAAGTATATGCAAAATATACTTGTTGTGTAGGCTGTATGTCGCATAAAGAACACAAGCATTTATTGTAACTAGGATTATGTTATATTTATTTAGTAGTAAGTAGACCTATTATCAGTCGGTTCTGTGGCAGAAAAGCACAAGTTTAGTTTTAGATATAAAGATCAATATCAATTAAAGACCTAAGTCCGGGCTATTTGTTATTTGTAGGCCTATTTGTTGTTGTAAATATGGCATGTTTGTTTTTTCTGTGATTCGTATTGAATAAGTAATCATTATTCTATTAAGGTGTTGTGTGTTGTTCAAGATGATTGTAAAGTATAGTTTTGTTTTTTAACGGCCACATCAGCTTTGCTGGGGCCTTGTAGCAAGCATGTTAGTCTACTAGACAAATAAATAAAATACCATGACGTCACGTGTATTATTTGTATCACAAAGGTTATGTCGCAGCAAAAAGTAAAACTGTAGTTGTTTTTGAGATCTGAAATATAGGATCACTATTTCCTCCCCTATCAACTTTAAAATAACTGCAATATACTTTGCTGTCCGTAATCACAGATGTCTAGTTTCGTTTACATATATAAACTAAAAGAAAAATAACACCCGTTTATTCTTTTTCATGGAAACTGTAGTTTGATAATGTTCATTTTAAATGCTATATTTATCCATAAATAACTGTGTATGTCTTGCACCTGTTGGATTGTTTCCCGTGAAATTTATTTATTTCCTTGCATCTCCGTGACCCACTGTCAGGGCTTAGCGAACGGATACATTTTTAATGCACCATCACGGAGCAACGTTGCAGCTGCGCATCTGTGTGTTTTGACGGTGGATTACCACAACGCCTATCTGTTATGCGATGCAGCGGATCTATGGTGCACCCTTCACAACCGATAGTGTATTGTGAAACAAAAACCCGCGTGCATTTTATATCCATGTATTTTGTGTACAATTTGTTGTCATGTGAGAGGGATATAGAACTACGCTTGAATAGAAATGTTACTAGTAATCGTACTTTTCGTGTATTTTTTGTCTTAGTACTTAAAACGTATAAATAATTAAATAAGGATAGTAATTGTGAATTATGTTCAAGTAAAAGAAAGATTGAATACATATCCGTCAATCAGCAATCAATTATTTGTTGTAATGCGTAGTGAATCAGGGCACAACTGAAATGAATTGAGACCTCTCAACACAAGCCACTTATTTCAAGAGAAGAAATGTCATGTGAGGTTTAGTAAACTAGTAGGCATGTCTTTGGACAGCTTTTGCTGGAAGGGAAACGCATTGCGAGCAGTGTAGAGGTTTTAACAGAGTACTGGAGGTGGTAGGGGTGGAAATTACAAGCCCAACTGCCCAGGGTTCAAAATGAAGGTTCAAGGATTATAATCGTAGAAATCAACCAATCCGTATGTTTACGATTATTATATTTTACTATCGAGTGGTTCAGTGGTCTCCTTACAATTTGACAACCAAAACTACAATGAATAACTAATTTCTATTATGCTCAACTCTCTTTGCAATCGATAAACAAAACACTATAATGAGTAATTAATTATTTTAACACTAATCAACTTATCTTTATTATTCTAACTAAATCGATTTGGCATTGCTACCCCAAGACGAAACACCCAAAGAAACAGCTATGTTCATTGGCTCGAATGAGCTTCTATTTTAATTTAAACAAAAAGAAACATAAACATTTTTACGATGGATATCTGACAATCTGTTCACCTACCTATTCACCAAAGCTCTCCAACTGGAATTCTTGTAGCACCCTCTCTCAGAACGTCTAGCCAAAATGATCGCTTCCCGACCAGGAGCGTTTTCTCCGCCTCACAGAAAAACTAACTCTACCACAGAGTCTCCGTACACAAAATGCTGGTCCTAGATCTAGGTCAGTATGATCCTTTTATAGTTTGTTAGATTGTCCAAGTGTTTGAGTCAGCTATTACACAGCATTTTGCATTATTGCACAATGTTGCTTCACTTTCTGTGTCTTCGTCTTGGGCTGGTAAATTCTAAACTATTCTAAACTTTAATTTAATTATATTTGTCTATATTTATTTCTTAAACCTTCCCTCTAATCTAAACAGAGGGATGAGTAAAGGGGTCGGGAGAAAGAACTATTGTAATCAATGTTTGGGGAAAGGATTACATCCCTTTAATTAAACCGACCGCGTCCGCAAAGGCACTTTCTACCCAACTTCTTTATCCAAAGTTTGGAAAAGACCTTTCCACCTATACTTTCCGTTGAATCGTCCTGTCTTCTTTGGAAACCACACCAGGAAGATCCATCTGCTTCAGCTTTTTCACCTGCAGACTGTGATAAACTATTTTACACAACCGGTCCTTTCGTAAGCAGTAAATTACAGTATCGGTGTGGCTTGTAGCCCAAAAGAGGAATTTCCCTCAAAATAATTCAAAATTTCCCTCCTGGGTCCAAAATTTCCCTCCAAGCTCAAACAATTAATCTAGTACAATTTCTTCAAGTGTAGAGTGTATTTTTGTGCCGTGCTTATATAAAACACATGGGTTGGAATTAATCTCCCGCACTCGTATATTTTATCAAAGTTTTTTCTATACAAATTATTTTACAAAAAAATATTTGATATTGTAATAGGATATATTTTTATGATAATATTTCTTTTATAAAATGTAAGAGGTTGGTGGAATGTACACAATTTGTATGACAAACTAGAATGCAAACAATTAAAATTGCGGAAAATAAATATCGTTGGTTACTTGAAACAACAAAAAGCGGTTGTAACAGAACTGAAATTACTGTGAAACCATGCTGTTAAATTTAACCTCCCGGTATTGAATACCGGGCAACCTGGAAGCGTCACGCTATGTCCCCAGCGGAACGTGGACGAAAGCGGAAACCTTAGCGACCTTACTTAGAAAGCTTGCAAACATTCTAGGCCTTGGTGCAAGCTGATCGCAGTGTAGCCAAAAATTGTACCACGGGTGTGTCCTCTCTAGGCCCACTCAGTCGTGCGGTGTGGCTTAGCTTCGTGGGGGCAGAGGATATGCTAGATTTAGATTTGGTGTGTCAGTGGTGAACCATTTAGGCCAGCACTCTTCTGTACGTTAAACAACTCAAGAAAAGGTATAACATATTTAATAGGTGACACTTTCCCTTCCAATTTATTAACACAAAATTTCCCTCCTCCCCAAGTAATTACCCTTCGTCTAGCATCTCTGAGTGATATTTCTCAATGTCCGTACGTACGTGCGTACGCATGACCGCTTATTGCCCATTATACAATTTCTGGCATAATAATTACAATTACCACCATGCACGCATGCATCATAGTTAGGCTGGATTCTGCAGCAGCTTGACCTTTCCCCATTAGTTCAGTGATTCAGTACACTCAGTGAAGTTAGTTTGAGTGACGGCAGAGGCCTCAGTGCTACCTGAGCAGATCTTGATTTTAATTTTATCTGATGTTGCTACGTTGTATAAATGCCATCCATCATTCTCTTCAGCACTAGAGAAGCCGGTGACACCCAATTTATATAAATCCGAGTAGACGACCAGATATTTCGGGTTTGTACTTATTCGGTCTTCTCTCTCCTGGAGAAATAATTCCTTTTTTCACGTTAAGCTCAGAGTTATCTTTCGTTCTGAATTTTATATTGATTGTAGCATTCTGATATTCAAACATTGGTCAAACGACGTGTATTTTTTACAAATATCCGAATATAGAATCCCAACAGCTTTCTTTTACTTTAAAATACGAAGTAAGCAAACACTAAAAAAAACGTTGTTTTAATTTGACGGAATATATAAAACCCAAACTCCCTATGTAATACTCCCGAAACCAACTAACCAGCCTCTAGAGAAAGTTTTCCTCATTATACTTTCCTCTTCAAATCTTGACGTAATTTCACATTTCTTCTTAAACCAATAATTAGCGCCAACGCCGTGCTCATTATCTGCATCTGAACTTTATCCTCTTCAACTTCAACCAAACTTTGCTCGTCTTCTGCCAGGCCGATCCTTCATTACACATGGATAAGCAAATCCTTTTGGTAACGAGGTTTGCGGAGGCTATTTTTACAACTTTTTTTAATTTTAGAAAGTCTATAAATGGTTCGTGAACTCGCTCTTAAATTAATTCTACTACAACCGTTCTATTAACAACAAATTTAAAAATGACCAAAAACGCCATTGGCAGAATAGTCCCCATAGAGTGTTGGTACTATCATGTTTATTTGATGAAGTTGAAACCCAAAGAAAACATAAAAAATAAACAAAAAAATTGGCAGTCATTGGGTACTGCCGACAGAAGTCAAAACTTAAAACTATGAAATGAAAGTTTTTTTATTTTCAAATTAATTTGTAAATTAAAATCATTAACATTAGTCTGTTTTCACATTTTTATACGGTTTATTTATTAATCAAAACATATGATGGACTGCGCAAGCCCAGTATAAAATATAAATATAACTTAATTGACATAGTAATTAATCAAAATATTCAAACTCAATACCACCTCCCCCCACCACCTTTTGCTCCCACCCCCAACCATCTCTGTGTATACACTGTATATTGTTGAATCGAGGCGGTACAGTACGCTAGATTTCGGGCCAGTACCCAACGGGCCAATAGAAGTTTTCACTTCAATAATCTGTAGATTGTATACAATTTTAGTTTTGACTTGTTCTAGTGATGGTTTTACTTTATGTTGACAATAAGAGGAATTCAAAAGCCACGTCAAAATAGAGGAATTATATACCTTAGGTAAAAGTAACTCAACAGGTATCCAGTAATGGTTGTGTCCTATTTGCGGTCAAGGGTAAAATTGTCCAGTTTGCGGTCACCCCAAAAATGTAGTGAGCTACCCGAATGATATTTTCCTAATTTGCGGTCACATATTTGAAACGTGACCGTCTATAAAAAAGATTTAATAAAACCCTGGATTACGAACTACTTATGTTTTTAAATTAATAAAAGCAACCAGCTACGTAGACGATTAAAAAAACATCCCAATGACCCAAAAATAAAAGAAAGGTTTAAAAGGAGGAAGGGTGTATCGTAAATAAATTATTTTTAATTTCTAAACATAACTTACATAATGTATATAAAAAAAATAGACTGAAGGGTTCTAACTTACACTTTCTATTCTTAGTATGTTTCCAGTATGTAAACACATATAAGTTTAAAACATTTCTTAGTTTATTAAAACAGATATTAATTTCTAAACATAACTTATATAATGTATATAAAAAATGTCTTAGTATGCAGCGGCACAATCGTTTACTGTAAGAAATGATGTTTTAATTTGGTTGTGTCCTATTTGCAAGACGTGACTGGAAACACTTCCACCACCAGGTCTTGATCACCACCTCATAAAACTACAGTTGACCGCAAATAGGAAGACACCTTCAGTAATGTCCCTCATCGTAAGCGAGATTTAAGTAAAGAAATGAAAGGCCTTTATGTATATTTTTGACAGTTAAACAAACCGATAGGAAGTCAAAAGGGCTACATAAAAGGTGTCTTGATATATTTGTTAAAATGTACGGAATTTAAGTAATATAGGTTTGAAATTCTCAAACAGCCGCCATTTTGAAACACATGATTGGATATAATCACTTTTTTTAAATAGAACATTGTTAGATTTTACTTCATGCCAAGTTTAAACTCAATCAGTCAAACATTTTTCTAAGTATGAATTATTTTGTAAAAAAAATGAAGGATGTCTGAAAACGAAGCGTTTTCGGGCCTATGTTTTTATGAACTTTTTGTTCTTATTTTTAGCTGTAGAATGAGCTGCCGAGACATAGCCGAATAGTTCTGAATCACCCTGTATAAACTGTGTATCCATTTCGTCACTTCCATTTTTTGTGTGCCATATTCCAAAGAATGTATAACCTATCACATATATATATGTACACGAAACCCCACGGTCGTGTCTTTGGAAAAGCCACTTAATATTTTATTTCGCAGTCACTATAATTCACGATACTTGCTTATTCATAACTGCTTGTAAAACTAGCACTTCGTGATAACCACCCAGGTTTTTCGCCTATAAACCCCCCCCCCCAAAAAAAAAACTAGCACTTCCCCTACAAAATTGCTGAATTTTTCTTTTCAAAGTTTTATGAAAGTTTTTAACTGCTGCATGACCATAAAATTTACCAGGAAAATGTAGACTTTTGATATCGAAGTGAAATGCTGAAAATAAAACCAAAAATTAATAATATTCGAATGCCAATTCACTGGCCAGCAACCAATATACTGAGTACAGCAACCGAACTTAACAAAATTATGATCAAGCTGGATGGACAGACAAAAAACTTCGCAGCAAAGATCAATCAAAAGTCCAAGAAACTTACAGATCGTTTCGATATTTAAAATCCTATAATTGAAATAGAATGTATTTCTAATGTAGAAAATTGTAGTACCGAGAAAGATTTATTTATTAATGTTATAAAGGCAACGAATATCTAAGAAATGTAAAAGTTGGAGATAAAATTTACGAACCGCCAGAGGCAGTGAGAAGGAAAGATAGCTTTGGTCACAAAAGTTAATTGGAAAGGTAAACGTTGTCAGGTGAATGTGCCCATTGAACGGACCCTTAGTGTGCTTGCAAAGGGGATGTGAGATAGGCAGAGGGTAGCTTCATTCATTGGGGACGTTTCTTCTTTTCTTTTTGTATTTAACCGTTTGAACAAATAATAACTTGGATAGGTCATAAAGCACTCAGACAGGGTGCATTGGGTTTGTTTCAAGCGTCCAGTACCGTTTTATTTTAGAAAATAAGTTACATCAATGGAGATATCGTGGAAAGGAGTAGTTTCAGAGGGTTAGACTAAAGATATAGCTTAGTCGTAATAACTGAAACATCTTTTAACATGATTTACAACATGTTAACATTAAATCCTGTAAACGTCATCTGTTCTTCGGCTGAATACTACGAGATCTCGGCTTCGATTCCCACAGGGCCACTAATAATTATTATTTCAAGACTTTGATGACTGAAGCGTTTCGCGATAAAGCGCAAATAAAAGTGCACACAAACACTTTGAGTTGATTTAAGTGTATATTAAAACTAGATCATTACTTTTCCTTTGTAGACAGTCGCAATCCATTCCATTAATCAGTTATGAATATTTTATAACGCTTGAAATATAGTGTACGTATTTTGTGCCGGTGATTGTTGTGTGTTTATTAGCGAATTTCCATAGTTAAAGAAGAACTATTGCAGTGATCCTTTTAAGTCGCGAGTATTCAATGAGCACCGATCATGGTCCCCAGAACACGTTTTGGAGTGTCATTAAAAATTGTATATATAATATATGTCATGTGTTATATATATATATGTACATATATATATATATATATATATGTTGTATCTATGAATGTGTTCGCACTCTAAATTCCACATTTTAAGTCTGATTTGGTAAAAATTTGGTACACAAGTTGTTTGTCTAAGTCACTCGGACGAGTTATTTAGCCAAATATCCAACAACTGGAAGCACATTTTTTGACAGGAAGTGATTATTTTTTTAGATTGTTCGTCATGGAATAAAATATTTTTGGGATTATATCTAAAAAATAAATTTAGGATATTATTCTGCACATTTTGTTTTTTTTACACGTGCTTACAGCTCGCTAGGTTGCCCCAAATTCGATCAAACGTAAAATACCATCAAATTACCCGGTTCAAAACCACGTGGGGCTTCTGATCCGAGGCTGACGGCCGAATTTGTACGCTGCGAGCGAAGCAAAGCAGTAGAAAACCCAAGGCCTCAAGGTCGAGGTGCAAACTCGCAAGACGTGTTTTTCCGCTGCGAGTGCAACAAAGGAGCGCGTGAGTCGAAGCTGGAGGTTTAGGTGCAAACAAATTGTACTAATAATATATTTCGTACACATAGGCAGCTATTCATCGCCTTCGCGAGTAGATCAATTTCCCAAAAAGTTTGTTAAAACCCTAAATATATAAACTTAATTTCGGAAATGCGCTCATCTCACGTCAGCGGTTCACCTGCGTGGTCGAATTGTTTTTATATATATATGTTACCGGCAAAGTACGAAATCCAGGCATTGTATAGAATGCCTAGACATTCTATAGAATGACTAGCGGTTTTGGGCAAAGTGTGAAATGGAATAAAAATTACATTAATTTCAGCACTTTGCCTAGGCATTGTATATAGTGACTAGGCATTTTATAGAATGCCTAAAGGGTCAGTGGGCAAAGTATGAAATAGGGAAATATTGTTCAGAACATTGTTTATTATACAATATCAAAGTTGTTTATTATATAAAATACTGTGACTAAACAGTTTAGGTAAGTCCTCTAGTTTTTTTTAATTCTAATTATATAAAGTGATAATACGACGAAATATTATAATTATACAAATATTATAATCATACTGTTATCGGCAAAGTACTGTGACTAAACAGTTTAGGTAAGTCCTCTAGTTTTTTTTTAATTCTAATTATATAAAGTGATAATACGACGAAATATTATAATTATACAAATATTATAATCATACTGTTATCGGCAAAATACTGTGACTAAACAGTTTAGGTAAGTCCTCTAGTTTTTTTTTTTTTTTATTCTAATTATATAAAGTGATAATACGACGAAATATTATAATTATATAAATATTATAATCATACTGTTATCGGCAAAGTACTGTGACTAAACAGTTTTGGTAAGTCCTCTAGTTTTATTTTTATTCTAATTATATAAAGTGATAATACGACGAAATATTATAATTGTTATTGCCGGGAGGGGCGGGGAGAGGGCCGGGAGGGGCGGGGAAGTAAACATGTTGAGACTTGAAACAGTGTTTTCATACTTTGCCTGATGCGCCTGCGGGCATTGTATAGAATGACTAGGCAAAGTATATAATGCGCGATATTTCATACTTTACCTGCCCCGGTTTAGGCATTTTATATAATTCCTAGTCATTCTATATAATGCCTGATTTCGTACTTTGCCGGTAACATATATAGTAATTAGAGGCCTCCGCCTCTGCTTGCTTAATCCACCAACCCCGGCGGTGAAGCAAATGCAAACAGATGATCATAATATTATAACATAAATTAATAACTATATCTTAAATATATATAATTCCATATTTTCAGGGAAATATCGATTGATTAGGACAGAGTCACTTGGATTGGGGTAGGGTGGTGGGGGTAGTTGGTGACCTAGAACTGACGCTAAGTAGATCAGAGTTTTTGCGTGAATGACAGGATTTTTTACATAATAGAGAAATAATAGTTTTAATATATTTTTTTAATATACTAGTATTGCGAATGGCTGCTGTTAGGCGAAAGGTTCAGTATAATTTTGTCGGAAGAGTCTGATAAATGGGCGGAGTGGATTTAAGACAACAAATATTACCGACTGATTAAACAGAAAGATTGTATCTTAACGTATACCCAGACCTTTTAAACGAAGTTATTTTAATGATAGTTTTAACATGGCAACAATTAGATGGGTTATAATAGCAGTGGCTGAGGCAGTCGATTTGAATTTTAAACCTTGGGCGGAAGATACAAACTATTTTTGTTCACTCTGTAATTTGCAGGAGAATAATCGTTGTTTCTTTCGCAGCCTTATGTCCGGTACTATCGGAAATCCCTAGAAAGGATTTTAAACAAGCGTCTTTATCCATTATAGAATTAAAAGCATATTAAAACGGTAAGGATTGGCGAAGTCTTGCCAGTTACCTGAGAGAAGTGTGGATGTATAGATTTTCCTTGGTAACAGAATTTAATTTTTAAAGGAAGACTTACTTATTTATAGTGATGGTTAAAAACGATTTCTGTATCGAATTATCACTTATGTATGTTTATTTTATTTTGTTCTATCTGTAGTTTATATACGTGAAGGTAGTTAGTTAAGTCTTCGGTTTCTCTTATGCTTTATTTATCGTTATAACTATTGTAATTTTAAGTTAAGATTATTATGAATTCATAAGAATAATGAGTATTTATTTTAATCATTTATGATAATTATTTTAACTGTAGTTATTCAAGGTTGCAACGTTGAGTTTGTCACAAGAATAAACATTTTATTGAGAATGACTAAGACTAAAACACACAACGTTTTTTCTACAGCTGCATTATTAAATTAGGGTTTTACTTTTTTTAAAGATCTGTTTTACTAAACAAAACGTATTTGTTAACAGTACAATCTAGTTGACAAACGTTCTGTATATTCCAGATAGTATTGTAGTTCACATGCGAGCCACCAAGAGCAGCACAACTCCAAGCACAACAATCAACATTTTCAAAACGTAGGCTACATCAGCTGATTTACTTTGCGCACTTGGTTGAAAAGTATTTTTCCACGCACGGGTGCGTGAGAAAAGTAAAACAAAGAGGTTTAATTACTTGACACTGAACACATGTAGTTTAGTTTGCGAAATGCTGCGAGTGTGCGAAAGTAAGTAGGAAAAATATTTTATTCTAGTGTTAACCCAGCACTATTCGTTAAACCATTCCCCGCATAAAGCGCATTGATGGAGTTTGTTGAAAGAAATTTTAAGTTAAAATAAAAGTACTATTTTTGATTAACCCTAGAACCGGCAGATCGCACGAAATGTGCGATCATGACAACACATTTGTAACGCGTGATTGTACTGAATATTTGACCCACTAAAAATCTTCCAATCTCAAAAAGACAAACACCATTGGAAAGGTAATGTTTCAAACTTTATTTTTTGTATCTACAATTTCTTTCTAAAACGTATATTTACATACGCAATCATCGTTGCAGTTTACTAGTTTTCTACAAATCAATCGGCGCCCGAAAATTCACACAAAACATAACGAAATTACTCAACTTTCGTCAATCTCTAAAACCCGCCCAGTAGGTTGTCTTAGTTAAATCTATTTATCGATGGATTCATCACAATTTCCCCTATCCAAAACTTTCATCCAATCAAAAATCGGACTAATATTTCTGAAGTTGTAAGTGGTTTTGTAGACCCTTGCAATTGGTCAGTTTTCCAACCAATAAACAGCGTTATTTATTTCACGTGATATGTGTGTGACCTCAATCGCTTTTTAGAGATATTTTGGTATCTTCGTAAACATAATGCTTCAAGCTAACTTCCCCTGTAAACCAAATATGCTATATTTGAACAGGTAATTGTGTAGGACCGTGGGAAAGTGACTGCTAATACGGTCTCATCTAACGTTCAAATCTGAAGCCTAACGGACTTTTACAACATAGCCAGACATAGGGGTTTGCGCGCGCACTTGTACAGACAAGAGTTTTCTATATTTTTCTAACTTTTGTTATTCAAATAATTCTAAGTCAAACACTTTTATGAAAAGATAATTTACAAGTATACAGTTCAGTTCTTTGATTTATTCTCTACACTTTGTTATAATAATATTTTATTTTTGGGCACAGCATATATTAGTAAATTACGTTTCTAACTTGGCATACTTTTGATAGCAGACTTGTAGTAAGAACATAAAATCTCGTGTTTTCAAAATAAGAAATTTGAAAATGTTAAATGTTTTTATACAGTTCTATTTAGAACTAAATTACGAAACTTTTTTACATGTATGGAAAAAATTACAAAAAATGTTTACTACTTTTTATGTAGACTTAAAGTTGAACTTTTATTTTTCGTAACTGAACATTTTTTGTTTCTTGAGCTAATAACTTTCTAAATTTTACATCTATATTTTTTTTACTGGCATATACAATTTCTTTGAACCTTTCTCTACAAAAAAGCTATGGAACACTTTTGGGTTGGGGTTAATTTACTATTTTTGACGAATTTTTGAATAAATGCTTGCACACGCCAAAAAATCCATTTTCGTTAAAGATGCCGGAGTGCCGGTTCTAGTGTTAATAATATTTTTAAGTAAGACATGATTAGAAAGAATTGCATGTTTGTATAATTTGTTTAATGTTTTTAGTATTTTTATTACTATTATTAATTTACTTATTATTGTTTACAACCCTTTTCCTTACGTTATGCCAGGCTAGTGAAGACGAGGGAAGAGAGTATAGTGGAAGTGAAACGAACGCCAGCTACCAGATTCGAACCTAGCATTGGATGTTCTATGTTTTGCATTTTATTAACCGTGTTACATTTATGTTTGTAGGACTCTAATAGGGAATTTTTGAAAAGCGCCGAAAGGCTATTATCACCTGAAATTACCATTTTTCTACTATTCCTCCCATACATCCAACGTCTTATATCCCCAATTCAAAGTTGAGCTTCTGAATCAGGAAACCTCTCGGATACTAGGCCGCCATGTTTAACAGGAAGCGGAGGAAATGAGTTGGGTAGGCATGTTAACTTATATAGTTTTTTTCCTGAAATTTTACGTATGGTAGTAACCAAATTGAGGAAAGTAATTGTTTTGCAGAACATAGTTTTAGTAAGGGTTAAGAATTTTAATGTTTACAACGAAAAACTCCACCCTAGGATGCAATTTCATGACATGATTCCATGAGTACCATTATCTATAAACTGGCATTTGCCATTATTTACGAGATGTCAAACATTATATCAATACAAAAATACTGTTTTCTATACTAATACTAATATACTAATAATATTATAAAGAGGTAAAGTTTGTTTTTTTTGTTTGTTTGTTTTTTTGTATGTAGAAGGTAATCTCTTGAACTACTGAACCGATTGAAAAAATAGTTTTACTAATAAAAAGCTACACTATCCCTGAGTAACATAGACTATAATTCGTTTTGATAAAAAACCTTTTTTTATTTCAATATTTGTAAATAATTTAGTCGGAAAAAATTCTTAGGTTAGGGCTAGAATGATAAACCAACACATGTATTTACATTTATTACCATAGCAACCAATTGAATAAAATAACAGATAAATAGCTGTTAGCTCCAATATTTCCATTAACAGCTGATTTCAAAATTTGAAGCAATTATTTTTGTATTTTTAGTTTTTAGGTTAGGGTTTTAAAGTGTAGACCTGGGCCTTGCTGGTTCTTTTAACCATTATTATAACTGCTGTTATAAAATATACGAAATAATTTAATTTGAACATTTAACATTATTTAAAATCTTAGTTTTGAGGTTATTATTAATCCGGCACCTTTATTATAAATAAACATAACATATATTTTTAGAAGGTTCCATTGGGGGTAGGCGTGCGGAGCACGCAGGGGTCTCCCCTAGTATTAAATGAAAATAGAACTAGTGTTAGTCATAGTTGTTAATTCTTTAGGAGTAATTAAATATTTCGATTGAGACTGTTGCACAAAACAAATTTACAATTTGTTTTCGTCTTCGTGATTTTTCGATACAGCATCTCATTTTGTTGCAATTTTTACTTTGTTACCATGAAAAACGAACCGGCTTCGAGGTTTAGTAGGAATGTGGCAGATGGCAGCACGAGATAAATTGAAGCACGGAATATTAATAATTCAGTGAAAAGCTGCTTGCAGTTTATAAGAAAGCGTTTCTTTAGAACCAATAGTTTCCGGGAATACGTCTTAAAAAGATAAAGGCAGGTTAAACTTTCGAATCTCGTTGTATAAATTTTTTTTTTTCAAATATATTACTATGAAATTGTTAGTCTTAAAATATCCTAGGAATGGTGGTAGCTCAGTAGGTAGTGCGGCATATTGATACGCCTCGTTTTGGATTCACGGGAAATTTGTATTTGGTATTTTTCGTTTTTATTCCACTGGTCATCATTAAAAGTCCTGTAAGCGTAAAGTGACAACATAAATATTCAAAATACTTTTGTATACTATAGTATCCTGATCATCTATTTGCTCGGTTTTTTGTTAGTTTGATCACTAAACATTCCTGAGTTTCTGTGTATGTAAAAATACTCAAATTACATTTAGTTTTAACATTTTCATAGGTTTTTAGATTTATTTTGTTTTTTTAGCTTGGTAAAGAGATTCTCGCGTGTTATGCTACTTTAACTGCCAAACTTTAAATAATTATAAACTTATAAATAATGCCTAAAGTACTTGGTACATTAGCACATATTTAACATTTTAAAATGATTAAATAAGTAAAAACATTTATTTTTTAAATATGCCAAACTTAAAGATTTGGTCTAGTTTTCATAAATATAAGAAAAATCCTCATGTCCAAAATCCACTAAGAGAAAAATAAACTGTAGGGATTACAGTTTTAGACATCTAGTACTCTAAAACGCACTTCTCATAAGGATGTACTAATTAAGTGTTTATACCGTATCTTCGAACACAAAAACCGATGCGATGGTTGTACCACATCTACCCTAACTAAAAAAGTTACACTTATCGCGGCACATAACTACACAGAGGCCCGGATTAAGAGCTTTTTACGCCCTAGACCAAAGTTCTAAATTACGCCACCTGGGGGTGTAAAATTATTTTTGTTCATATTAAAGTGTAAAAAACTGCATATTAAACTGTAAGCCTCATATTTTATAGCTTCTCTGTGGGCTATTTGAGCTATTAACACAGTTTTATTTTTAGCCCTATTGAATGCATTTTTAACTATTTAATCTAAGGAAAAATGTATATCTATCATGCAATAACATCGATTGAAATGCAAAAATATATGAAAAGCCAGTACTTGTAAGTTTTAGTAAGCAGAAGCTTATAAGATACGACTCAACTTATTGAAATGTGTAATGACAACGATTTCGATGTTTCACATACACCTTTGTAAGTTTTGTATTTGAATACAAGTTGAATATGTTAGTTTAAAAAAGTTGCATCTGCACTTACACCCTTGTCACTCGCAATTTTACTAAATTTGTCTATGACAAGGATCTAACTGCGTTTTGACATATTTTATATACAATCAGCGTGAAGGAATTTTTTACTGAAACCCACATAAAAAATTAAAGTGGGTAATCACATTACATAATGTGTTAATTTATTTTAAATTTTATTTACAATGAAAAAAATCTGGAAATTGGTTGACCGTGCAGGCCAACCCTAGAACTTCCCGCTTAATTTGAATTTTAAACGCTTAAAAATGAGTTTATTTGTTAAAATATCAAAAAAACGAAAATTTGTGAATTTTTAAACAACGATAACTTTTGAATGCGTCGTTCGATTTTCATTTTTAAAAAAGCATTCTACGCAGTTTTTAAAGCACAAAAAGAAAATGTACAGGTTTATATTGATTGGTTGAGAAATCTGGAAGATTTGTTAAAAAAATACCAAAAAACGAAAATTTGTGAATTTTTAAACAACGATAACTTTTGAATGCGTCGTCCGATTTTCATTTTCAAAAAAGCAGTCGACGCAGTTTTTTAAGCACAAAAAATGTATACATGGTCTTATAGTGATTTTTCGCACGCTTTAAAGTTATTTTTAAAAAACATAAAAATTCCAAAAAAATTTAGGTTATTTTTTAAAATTTCTTCGGATTGGCTCGATGGATTAACTCTCAAATCTAGTCAGATCTAAGTTTTGATACACCCTTTCGAATGACATGTCGTAGAATTCAATCGGTTGATTTGTTTTTGAAAAACTGTACGACAAAAATTTATTTACACACATACATCCACACACCCACCCTCACACACGGTCGGACATCTCGGCGGGAGTAGTCAGAATGGCTTCCTGGGACCTCAAAACGTGGAGATTTAATGAAAACTCGACTTTCTAAAATCGGACCGAAATCATTAACTTCCCTTTATTGGTAGCGGGAAGTTAAAAATGTTAGCACTTTAAATTATTCAAACTCGTTTTCCCGAAAATTATGGTCGGACCAGTTAGACGCTTGTCAAACCAAGCTAAGGAGATATTTACTATTGACTAAAAAGAAAGCATCTTGAAAAATAAAACACACTACTAAATCAACAACACTGTCTATGTGTTTACAATCTAAATATGTACATAGTTTTAAAAGACTCTCCTTAACACACACCCCCCCTCCATCCCCCCTCTCTTTCAAGGCCAGTGCAGCTCGGTCGCTCGCTACTCACGCTCAACTAGAAGTACAAATTTTTTTCGTTTTTCCCCGCGATCTGCGCCCTAACTATAGGTTGGCCTTATGGATAATCCGGGCCTGACGACACATCATTAAAATGTTTTCAATCGTACTATGGCATCCTTTATTTTAAAATAAACTATCAGGAATTAGAGTTTAAGAATATGAGTAACTTAGGTTTGAAATTTTCAAACAGAGGCCATTTTGAAACGCATGATTGGATATAATCGCTTATTTTTAGTTTTTTTTTTTTTAGATGGATCATTGTTATTGTAAACTCATACCAAGTTTAAATTCAATCAGTCAAACATTTCTGTAGATATGAATTATTTTGTAAAAAAACAAAATGGTGGATTCTGGAAAACAAAGCATTTTAGGTCACATTTTTATAGGAACTGTTTTTGTTTATTTTTATGTATTGAACCCACTCTAGAAGTATAAGCACTCCTATTAAAAAAACACCCTCTTTATAGCCACCAGATGGCAATGCAACAAATCGGTGATAGTTTAATTAAAATCGTTAACAATTTTCGAGTTAAATTCTAATTTTGTAACATTAAAGTGCAAATAAAGATAGTAATTTGAGGATAATCCTAGTTTTGCAAAATTAATATATTCAACTTTCATATAGGCCTAAATAATATATAGAAGGTGTTATATAAAACTACTTGTTTTTCAGTAGTAACTAGCGGCTGATCTAGAAAACCGAAAAGCTACCGCCCAAGGCCCGTCGCCCTGAGGGGCCCAACCTAATTGAAAAATCGACAAATAACTTATTCATTACAGACGATTGTATAGTTCATATTAAGATTGCCACGATGCCCGGCGCCATTCACAAATATTAAATAGTAGATTTATAAAATAAAGGCGCATTTAGTTTACATGGTAGAGCCTAACACTTATTAAATCCGTAAACCTTTATTACAGCATTGTTTTACTTTCTCACTATACTATAGTATAGAGAAAATATAGTGATCGTAAAAAATTCGATGTTGAGATTTTTTTGGAAATACCCGTTTTGGGACCCCTGAGTTCCAAAAAGTGGTTTTTACAAAATGTCTGTGTGTCTGTCTGTATGTATACAAAGCTGGAGGGAAAACTATTCTATCGATTTCGAACAAATTTGCACCAAACATGTCAATTAGGCCTGTATGGATGCACGGAAAAAGGTTTTGAAATTTTTTGAAAAACAACCCCCTTTTCGGCAAAAAAAAAACCCCTAAAACTCAGTTATTATTTGTTTTATAAAAAAAACTGCTCTAACGATTTTGATAAAATTTGACTTATTGTAGCCCTTAATGTAGGCTACCCTACCATATGCAAAAACCGCATAAACATTCTTGTTTAGCTAATAATAATAATAACTGATTTTTGGGGGTTTTTGGCCATAAAGGGGGTTGTTTTTCAAAAAATTTCAAAACCTTTTTTCGTGGATCTTTACAGACCTAATTGGCGTGTTTGGTGCAAATTTGTTCGAAATCGATCGAATACTTTTCTCTCTAGATTATAATATTAATATTTATTAGTTAATCTTCTACTTTAATATCACCTCTCCTACCCCACCTACAATTATGAAGTCACAGTGAACCTGTTTAACAATTTAAATATGTTTGTGAGAAAGTATGTGTCAGTTCCTGGCATTGTTTATCTAATGTAGCTTACATTTTTCTTTGTGTAATCTGTAATGTTTATTTTGTTTTTAGACAGAAAACATTTCTTATTTTAATTTCTTTATTTTTTATGTTTTCCGAATTTTTTAATATTTAAGAATATTTTTTTGTAATACAAATAAATTGCAGTTAAAAAAATATTGCATACAAAATTGCTTTTTTACAAAAATCTTAAAGATCGGAACTAAAATGCAAAATTATAGGATGAATACATGAGTTTTGAAAGTAAATTTAAAACGTTCAAATGTCATACAATGCTTTCATTTTTCATCCACCAATAAGTGGCTCCAAGAGAGAGCGTTTGAAATTTATTATAAACGAAAAATAAAATGTCAACAGTTACACAAAATGGAATCGATGAAAAATGACCTTCAGTGAAGATTTATTGTAAGATTGTGGCTTGATGCCAACTAAAAAAAAACATGAAAAACTTGGCATCTTATATACTTAGACATTTCATTTTCTAAAAAGCCCTTCACACAAGCACATAACATAGTATACGATATCATCAACCTTAAAAGACCGATAAAAGGTAACTTTTTACAGCCTGTTTTATCGTACCGTAGCCCTCCACATTACTGTTTGTGTTTGGTTTAATTACTTCTCTTCTGGAAATATCTTTGTAAAATCATATAAACGTTAAGTAGATGCAGTTTAATTGTTTGCCTGAAGTTGGTAGCACTGGAATTAGTTTCTGTTTGCACATTTACACAAGCGTTATTGGTTATCTGGCGAGTTGGAATTGCAAAAACAGGATTAGATGCAACACCCATTGGCCAATGTTTAAGCAATTTTAGTTACTACTTATTGCACACTGATTTTGGTGAAATTGGAAAACAACTTTGATTTTTATATAAGGCTGTGAATGTTTTACAAGTTGTCTTCGTGAGAATTTAACATTTTACTTTCTCACTATACTATAGTATAGAGAAAGTTAGTATAGTGATCGCAAAAAAATCGATGTTAAAATTTTTGCGTAATGCTCTGTGTATTGGAAATTCTCCCAGTACGGGGTTTGGCGTGCGAAGCACGCATTGCACTGTGTATTGAAAATACTCCCAATACGGGCGTGCAATACACTGTGCGTCCTTAGCAGTGAACGTGTTAATAATTTAAATATGTTTGTGAGAAAGTATGTGCCAGTTTCTGGTACCGTTTATTTTTAAAGAAATTAAATTACCAAAAAGAGAGTAGAGATATGTTACTTAATTAAAGCAGTTTGGAGAATGTTTAATTAGTGTAAACTGATGTTAGTGGGGTTGGACTCTGAAAGGTTAACAAATGTATTTAAATCAAAGTTCGGGTCTGACGAGTATACCCGAACTTGCACGAATAAATCTGCGGCGCATGCGTTATAACCACACATATTTCGTTTTTACGTATTTTAACGATTCGACAGTGTTATTTAGAACGCACAAAAAATATATATTAAACATTCTCAGTGAATTAAAATCTACGCAAAGCAGCAATGTATATGTATTTAACTAACACAATATACTAAATGGGATCTGAAAAACTTGTGAGAGAATGACCCCATTCACGCAATAGAAGGGCAGGGTCGACATAGCAAGGATACTGACCTGTGACGTGAAGAGGGAAAGTGGGGAAGGGTAGTTCTATAATAGGGCTTACAAGTGAAGGGATTTTCTGTAAAATCATGTTGGTTTTTGGAATTTCTTTCATAAAATGTGTTACTTCTAACGCACGAAATTGTTTATGATTTGTATTTATGTTTTATGTAAAACAAACCACCAAGGCAATTATAACGACACCAGGGGAGAACAATGCGTGCTGCGCACGCCAACTTCCTCCATTCTTTCTCAATCACGGGAAAACAATGCGTGATGAGCACGCCGACTTCCTCCACTCTTTCTCACTCAGGATAGATCGATGCGTGCTTCGCACGCCCACTTAATACTATAATTGAGTATTATTTTGTTTCAATCTTTTTGATGATTCAATTTCTTACACGGCTATACATTCTTACTTAGATTATAAAATAAAATTCTTCAACTTTTTGACATGCAAGTTATTTAATCGGGTTTACTAAAAACTGTCTTATCAGTAGTGAATGTGATAATCACATTTGCTTTCAAACGATCGCCAAGGTGTTGCATGTAATCCTGTTTTTGCAATTCCAACTCGCCAGGCAACCAATGACGGTTGTGTAAATAGAAATAGCTTTACTTATCAGTTTAAATTAAATTTGATGCGAATTGTATTTGATCAAATGCAGTTTTCTAAGTTTCTCTACGTACTCGGTATTGTAAAAATATTTTCTATTTCATCCTGTTATCTTTTAATAATTAATTTCCGCAAAGGAATAATACGAACATTTATCTTTGTTATTAAATTTAACTTTTACAAATTAAGTTAACTTTAACATTTAGTAATCTATTATTTTATTTTCAAGTGAAAACCGGAAAATCAGTACTGACACTATTTACAACATATTTAAATATGCAAATAGACTTACTTTTATCGTGTGTAGAGGTTAATTTTGTATGGAAAAACATCACTCCCTTATTTTATAGGCTTAAACTTTTAATAAATTTTGAGGTTGACGAGTGAGAACAAATTATTAAAAAAATTATAACAATACACTAATTCGCACACACATGCGTTTAATAATCAAACGCGTTCAACGATAAAGTTCATCTTCAGTGATACATAAGCTACTACTAAAAACTTATAACTGGTTGTAAAGTGAAAAGTTTTTAGTTGCAGCTCGTGTAATTATCACTGAAGATGACGACTTTGTCGTTGAAACGCGTTTGATTATTAAAGGTATGTATGTGAGGCTTAAACTTGTTAAGGCTATGCAGGGGTGTCTGGTGATAAGTGTAAAAAACAATTTAGGTGATAAATTACTTATTACTAGTGCGAATATAGTGATTTTTAAAGATATTTTTTAAATTGTTGCTTGGGCAAGTCAAACTGAAATTTATTTTTATCTTCTTCATTTTTTAGCAACGACTAAAAATTACTACTCCTCGATTATTTTAATAATAATAATATTTTAAATCGATTCTGAAAATGGTGTTAAATTTGAATCATGAAATGTAACTTTCATATACACAAATACCGATTTTTTTACAAATTTGTAAATATTTTTTTATCCAAGAGCATGGTGGCAAACAATAAAAACTATAGTCTGTACCACCTCAGGATGAGGCGCAAATAGTCGACTCACACAATAGACCCAAGGGTGTCCTATAAATTAAAACCCACTTTCAATGAATTCAATTTCCAAAATTTTTTAGCTACAGTTTTAAGCGCCTCTACTTTTAAATGAATATATAAATTCGTATGTCAACTAAAAGTACAGCTAGGACTGACCAACACCCTTTCTTCTTTCGCACTTTATTATTACGCCGAATTTACTTTTCAAATTTCTTTCCAATAAAAGCTTAGGACTAATTATATATAACCACAAAGCTAAAATGGTAAATAACAGAAAATGTAAAAACGTTTCTGACGAAACACTGAGTTACACGAGAATGGTTAAAAATAACCAACATGATTTAGGCCTATTCAAACCTACAAGTTAAATATTATTTGTTAAATATTAGTTAAATACAAAATATTTCAAACTTTAAAATCAACTGTAATAGAAATGCCACTGAGAAATGGCCTACATGCTGATTATTGTAACAATACCAAAAGAATATGTTTCCTTTTTTAAGCTATTTATTTCAAATTTACAAGTATGTCAAAACTCATTTGACTATTTAAATAAATTATTTAAATAAATTTGACTAACATAAATTATGTCTAAAATTATTTGTAACTTTTAGTTTTTTTATCCAAATTTAAACGCCATTCTCTGTAGTCTTTAGTTTTTATGCAATTTTAATCACCAGTTTGTTATGTATGTATACATTTTCTGTATCAAATTTAAAGTAAATATTTTAAACACGTTATGGTCAGTTAATACTTTTGTAAAAAGCACTTTATATATATTTACCAAAAAAAATTCTTCAAAAAGAGAGCATTTGCAATTTTTGATTTACGAGGTCCCTTCGCAAGAACATTCTGTATGTGTAGACTGTGTGGAAGATTTATCGAATGTACACGCTCAGTAATAACAAACATATCAGTAACAAATTAAAGATGTTGCGAAAGTAGATGATCTAACAAAGAGCACTAAGTGCATTGCCAGGATATAGGTCGACTCTCTACAATAACAATAACAATTGACTACAGATTCCGGCGTTATTTCAGTTAATCACGTGATAGCTACTAGCCAATGCCGTTAACACGATCTCCGTGCTACATTAGAGTAATGCTTTATCCGGTGTAATGTTTAATGTTTATGTACATCTGTAGCGTTCGTTGTGCGTTTTTAACAAATTAGCTGACACGAATGTAACTTTACATATACGCTTCACTGAAGTACTGTTTAAGCACAGTGGTATCACATGACTAACCCTATATTATTGTTGTTTGTTACTATGGTAACCAGTGTTATCAACCATTCTAAAAACATTTGTTTAGTGTGTAGTGTTAAAAATACCATCTTTTCAACTTACAAACTTATTATTAAAAATAAATATTTATAAATCACGCTGTACGTTTATTGTGCGTTAGTTCTATTCTTCTATTACAAGTCTATTTCAATAAGTTTTTTTTTTTTTTTTTTTTGTGGCGACAAACCTGAGTGGTTATCATCGCTTTACCTATTTCAGTACGTTTACTCATTGCCTACAAGACATTAGAAATAAACTTAAAATGTTTTAATTTGTTCAAGTTGATGCAAAACGAATAAACCGATTTGTAGACTAATGCTCTCAAAACATGTAAGCCTCCTGAACAATAAAGAGTAGATAGTTAGAGAACCTAAACGCCAGTACATTCTGCCCTTCCTCTCTTGATAGCAGTTCGACTTGGCAACACTTTTAACTTGTAGAAATTTGTCGCTCTTCCTAAAGCGTTTAATTTGTAGCTTTTCTCTTATACATATCCTTAACATACCTTATATCCTTATAAATACCTCTTAACATTATTTTGTTATTTCTTTTTAGTTTGGCTCCTTCGACTGTTTGTCTCTATTCTCTCCCACTATCTGTCATAAGTCCTCATCTTCTGACATTAATTCTTCCTAGAGTCTAGATAATTTAATTGGTTTTCATCCGGTTTTCCTGATTTCTTAAGAATATTTGTAAAATGATTGCTGTACCATCCATTTATTTATTTATTGCAGTACCTTAGTGCGAACATACTTGTGCGCTGCTTGGCGTACGCGCCGCGAGTTCTCTATATTAGTGCAGGCTGTTGGAGGAGCGCACTAACTGCGCGTGCACGGTTCATCACGATCCATCTCCTGTCGGGTTTTTCAACGAACACTTTGTGTATTCGCCGATCAGATTTGGACGGGTCTGGGAGAGGTTGTGGGGTTTCGTGCTCATTGCTTTGTGGTCCATGTAATTAAACTTATGGATGCCTATCGAAAAAACATCTTTTGTGGAATCCTCGACACGAAACCTCTTAAAATAATAAATTATGCTTCATTGTATGCCTTTTTGGAAACATATTTTGTTGTTTTTAGGGAAAAATTTACAAAACGCCTCCTCGCCATAATCTAGTTCGTAGAAGACAATTCTTTTTCTTGTTCTAACTAAATAATGTGTGTATAATATTTTAGTATATTTATAATAAACTAGCTGACACGGCAATGTATCGCTATTGCTTAATTTGAAACTTTGAAAGACTGTAATTCGTATCCCTGAGGGCCGATGTAAATTATAATGGGATTCTCATCATTGCTTGATTTACCTAACCTAAAATTATATTCAGTTTTTGATCCAAATCAGTTGTTGATCAAAATCAGCTGTTGATCAAAATCAGCTGTTTTAAACTTTTCATACGAACAGCTGTTTCTGATATAATCAAAAGAAATATTTCTTCTTCTTCCTTAAGATTGACCTTCCATA
>JAGFPH010009251.1:0-26896 GCA_018207615.1 Philaenus spumarius
TGAAGTAGAAGGTTTAGCCAGTGAAAATTATTTTGCAATTTATTCGTCTTCGACTCTAAATACTGTGTGGTGTGTGGTGCAACAAAGAAACAAATTGAATAAGATAATGTAGTTGGTAAAGGACTACAACGCAGTAAATGCGACGCAACGCCAATCGGGCTCCTTATCTCGGCTCCCCCTCCACAACTCAGTCACAGACACAGCGGCCACACTGACGTAGCGCAGGAAAGAGCAAGACAGCAGGTAGCACTTTCTCTCTCTCCCTCCCTCTCCATAAAATTATAAGCATTTTTGAAGATATATACAGAATAAACGTATAAAAACATGGTTAAAATACAAAAATTTAGACGATTTTTAACAAATTTGAAGTTTGCGGCCATTCTGTGAGTTTACCGTTAGAGATATGGAAATACATCAAGAAAATCATTTTGTAGAACATCGAATTTGCTACTAGCAAAATATTATTAGTTTTTAAATTCGACTTATGGTTAAGCCACAAATTGGTTTTGGAAAAAAGCTTACACTGAGAGAAACGGCGTGGCCGCCATTTTTATTTTATTTAAGGGGTTAAAATTGAAAAATGGAAAAAACCATATATATACATCGCTCGGCCGAGGACTAAGGAATATTCATGCAAAAAATCATGAAAATCGGTCAAGGCGTTTGGCCGTAATCGTGAGACAGACAAACACACAGACGAAAAGCCGAACGGTCAAGCTATAACGGAGACCTCCTTAGCTGGGTCAATTAATCTTATCGCTCCCTCATTGTCTGATATGTACCGACTGAACTACTTGTCCTAAGGTCCAATATGTATTTGAGCTTCAACATAAATGATAACATCTTGTTTTATGTTAGTTTGCCAGGGATAACTTCTTTAGAAACCCTAATAATAGTTAGTAGTTTTATTTTGTTAGTAGATTGACTCAGCTCGACATGATAATGTTTAATGGAATCCTTTTAATTAATTGTTTAATTTAATTATCATAATATTGAGTGACTCGTGGCCACCCACAGTCACGAAAATTAACTAAATTTTAGTACAGGCCGCTAAAGTTGTCTTTTTTCAGAATAATTGTATTTTGAAAAGGTATTGAAAGAATTATTTTACTAGCTTATCAGTGAAAAATAACTTAAAATATTTTAGGAAATATACACACAATGATATAATCGTTATAGTCCACCTCCGAGCCTTCCGTCAGCCGATAAAAATCTAATTTACTTTTCAACAATCACTATCGCTTCCTCGCATCCTACGTGACCTAACTTCCTACACTTATCGAGAGCCACTACGTCGATAGGTAAACTCTCGAGTAATCTCTTTCGGCAGCAAGTACGATCGACCTTGTTTCTGCAGCACCTACAGCAGCCGCAATACTTTCTTCGTGTAGGCTACTACACACGTAATAATGGCTTCCTACAGTAATTGGCACTTTTTGGGCGATGAATATGAAAAGTTAATAGGAAAATTGAAAAAAAAAACAGCCTCAGTGATTTGTCTTCCATCACGTCGGTTGATCGAGTGAGTACAAAATTTAAGCCGAATTACTGTGTTATTATTAACATGTATTGACTTGTGTGATCATTTATATTTTCACTAGGGTCGGCCGTGCGTTTTTAGCAAGCCAACCCCCTTGATATCCCTAGCACATCTATACTAATATTATAAAAGAGGTAAAATTTGTTGGTTTGTATGTATGGAGTAATCTCTGGAACTACTGAACCGATTGAAAAAGTAGTTTTACTAATAAAAAGCAACACTATCCTAACATGGGCTATACTTCATTTTGATAAAAACATTTTTTATTTAAATATTTGTAAATTTAGTCGGAAAAAATCTTAGGCCTAGACTGATGAACCAACACATGTATTTACATTTATTACCATAACATCCAGTTGAATAAAATAAGAGATAAAACAGCCGTTTGCTACAATATTTCCATTAACTGCTGATTTCAAACTTTGAAGCAATTTCTAACTTTGAGGTTAGGTTTTTATTAAAGTACAGACCCGAGCCTTGTTGGTTCTTTTAACCTTTATTGTAACTGCTGTTATAAATTATACGAAATAATTTGATTTGAACATTTAATATTATTTACCATCTGGAATTATTATTAATCCTCCACCTTTATTACCAAGAAAACATAACGTGATTATGTGTATAGAAGGTTCCAACGGGGTTGGCGAGTGGAGCACGCATGGGTTTCCCCTAGAATTTAATATTTTAATGCAGACATAGAAGAAGTAGGCCTAATCAGACCTCAAAGATGAAATGAGAAATAATATTAAAAGCTAAAATCAAAAAATTACGTTTATGATATATAATAGGAGTTATAATAAAGGTCGAAAGAACCATGATGATTTAGGTACACTCATTAACAAAAACCTAACCCACAAATTAATTCAAAGTATGAAATCAGCTGTTTATATAAATGACTTCGTGGATTGTTTTCTCAAGTATCAAAATTTAACATCCTGCAGTCAGCTATATGTTTAATGGACGTAATGTTTTAAATCGACAAATAAAATTGTATTTGTAAATTACAGAATGTCCCCAAACGCATCAAGGTCTAACCTTTTAGATAGAACGCTCATAGGTAGTGAATGCACAGTTTTACCCACATTTAGTAATCAGTTCAAATTACATTGGTCCTTATGAATACAAATTGTAATATCATTATAGGCAAATACTAGTAAGAAAAGCATAAGGTTGTCAATCATCTGCTTTAAGAATAGGGTTATGTTAGTGAATTAAAATGTTTAGACTCTGCTAGCCCATAAGGATTTGCTTGCTATTGCTGTTGTCAACTGTTATTAGCTGTTATCGATGTTGTAGGTAATGTCACTATTTTAAATGAAGTTTCATTTAATTTGATTTGTGTTATTTGGGGCATATTTCAAAAATGATAACCTGTTAGGTTTGCTAAATAAATAGCTACTAGTTCGATTTTTGTAATTTTAAAGGATAGGTTTGCTATATATTTGATGACGACTATACCCCTTGACGGTTTATATAATTAGGTAAAACGGGTTTTATATGGATATATTACCCTGTAAGTATTCTTATACATTTATTATTTTTGTGTGTAAATATTTGAATTTCATTTTTTAAATGTATGGTTCCATTAAACTATAGGCATAAGTAAGCTATAATAAACAATTGCCTTTTATTTTTATTATTTTAACAGAAGGATTATAATTGTATTAATTAATTAAATTATCTATTGCAATTAAACGCTATTATAATATGACTTTTCCTTATCCTTATCAAAGCGATACATTTATGTGTGCTAATTATTTTCAAGATAGATTAACAGAACATTTTCTAAGATTTGTAAAGCTTCTACGACTGCAACTTAGGCTATGTACCGTCGTATCTAACCTATAAGTATAGGATGAAGCTACCTTAAAAATTATAAGAAGTTGCAAGTCAATTATTGCATCTGCTAAACTTTATTCCAAAGCCAATACGTAGGCCATTATTTTAAGTGTGTAGTTAAAACTTTGAGCACGTGTTACTCTGTTGGTTATGCTAGAGAATAAGCATTTCGTGAACATATTGTGTTAAAGAAGTGTGGGTTTTAGTACTTTACCATGTATGTTAAATAGTTTACGAGTTTTAAATACTTGTGCGTTTATCTTGATGAAAGTGCTTAACACTGCAATACTACAAAATTTAAATCCTTTCTTCTATCTACATCTATACTAATATTATGAAGAGGTAAAGTTTGTTTGTTTGTAGGGGGTAATCTGTGGCACTACTGAACCGATTGAAAAATAGTTTTACTAATAAAAAGCTGCACTATCCCTGAGTAACATAGGCTACAATTCATTTCGATAAAAACCTTTTTTTATTTCAATACAGTATTTGTAAATTTAGCCGGAAAAAAATCTTAGGTTAGGCCTAGAATGATAAACCAACACATGTATTTACATTTATTACCATAGCAACCAACTGAATAAAATAACAGATAGCTGTTTTTTGCTCCAATATTTCCATTAACAGCTGCTTTCAAAATTTGAAGCAATCATTTTTGTATTTCTAGCTTTTAGGTTAGGGTTTTAAAGTGTAGACCTGAGCCTTGCTGGTTCTTTTAACCATTATTATAACTGCTGTTATAAAATATAAGAAATAATATAATTTGAACATAAGTCCGATTTGGTTCAAATTTGGTACACATGTTGGTTGTCTATGTCGCTCGGACGAGTTCGTTAGCCAAAAAATCCAACAATCGGAAGCACTCTTTTTGACCGGAAGTAACTATTTTTTAAGATTTTTCCTACGAGAATGAATTTGTTTATGAGTTTTTCTACAAATATAAATAAATGTAGGATGCTATTCTGCACATTTTGTTTTTTACGCGGCCTTATAGCTCGCTTGGTTCCCCCAAAATCGATCAAACCGATTTTACCGCGGGGTTGGCGTGCGAAGCACGCAATGCTTTGTTTGTTGAAGATACTCCCAATATTCGGAATGGCGTGCGAATCACGCAATGCTTTGTGTATTGACGATAATCCCAATATGCGGAATGGCGTTAGAAGCACGCAATGCATTGTGTATTGAAGACACTCCTAATACGGGGGTTGGCGTGCGAAGAACACAATTCTTTTATAAAGTTGCCTTTTTAAGAACTTTATTTTGAAGAATTATTTTACTATCTTATTAGTGAAAAATAACTTAATATGTTTTTAGTTAATAAGTTAAGTAAGGCGTAAAATAAATCGGTATGCTCTATCTCTATCTAAGTCTTCCGACAGCCGATAAAAACGAATTTACTTTTCAACAATCACTATCGCTTCCTCTCATCCTACGTGACCTAACTTCCTACACTTATCGAGAGTCGCTACGTCGATAGGTAAACTCTCGAGTAATCGACCTTGTTTCTGCAGCACCTACAGCAGTCGCAATACTTTCTTTGCATACTACACATGTGTCCTGATGATGGCTTCCTACAGTAATTGGCACTTTTTGGGCGACGAATATGAAAACTTGATTGGAAAATTGAAAAATCCAAACGGCCTCGTTGATTGTTCTTCCATCACGTCGCTTGATCGGGTGAGTTCAAAAATTGAGTTATTTCAAAACTGTGTAATAAATTATAATTAATATTAGGGGAAACCATGCGTGCTTTGCACGCCAACTCTCTTACTACCATCATACACGTATTTAATAATTTCGCTTTAATAAAGGTGTAGGATTAATCATAACTAATTTTACCTTGTATCAGTCGAGCGACTTCGTTCAGCGTATGTCTAGGACGCGTTTCGAAACATATGTTTCATCATCAGAATCGTCATTAATCATAACCTCAAAAGATGAGATCGCAAATAATATTAAATGTCTAAATCAAAGTATTAAGTTAAGTGTACCAGGACTTATAATAAACAGATTTTGATCAATTCTAATAAGTATAAATGTTCTTTGGATTTCTTTAGCGGGCTCTGCCGAGTTTGAAATAAATTTGCTACATTGTAACACTCATACACCAAAACTAACAATGACTGATATTTTCTCTCAAAACTGCAGTTCTGAAATTGTAACAAAAATATTTTTTTAAAGGTCATGAAATTGCTTTATAATTAAAGATTGTTGAAAATTGTCTCAACAGATATCGATAAATTATAATTAATACTAGGGAAAACCACTGCGTGCTTTGGACGCCAACTCTCTTACTACCACCATATGCCTACACGTATTTCATAATTTATTTTTAAAGGTGTAGGATTAAGCATAACCTCAAAGATAAGATCGGAAATAATATTAAATATCCAAATCAAAATATTAAGTTAAGTGTACCAGGAGTTATAATACAAAATAAATAAACGGTACCAGGAACTCTGGCACATACTTTCTCGCAAACATATTTAAATTATTAAATAGATTCACTGTGACTTCATAATTATTGTAGGTGGGGTAGGAGGGGTGATTTATTAAAGTAGGAGATTAACTAATAAATATTATTATTATTATCTAGAGAGAAAACTATTCGATCGATTTCAAACAAATTTGCACCAAACACGTCAATTAGGGCTGCATAGGTGCACGAAAAATGGGTTTGAAATTTTTTGAAAAACAACCCCGTTTATGGCAAAAAAAAACCCAAAATCAGTTATTATTATTATTAGCTAAACGAGAATTTTTAGAAAGATGCGGGTTTTTGCATATGGTAAAATTGTTAAGAGTCGTTTTTTTATAAAAAAATAATAACAGATATTTTGGGTTTTTTTTGCCAAAAAGGGGGTTGTTTTTCAAAAAATTTCCAAACTGTTTTTCTTGTATCTATACAGGCCTACTTGACATGTCCGGTGCAAATTTGTTTCAAATCGATCGAATAGTTTTCGCTCTAACTTTGTATACATACAGACATACGTTTTTTTTTCCACTTTTTTGGACTCAGGGGTCCCAAAACGGAAATTTCCACAAAAATCTCAACATTAATTTTTTTTGCGATCACTATGAAGTTACTTTCTCTATACTATAATATAGTGAGAAAGTAAAAGAACCAGCGCCATTTAGGGCTAGCCCTAAACAAAATCATAAATTAGAAGTAGAAATTAATCAATTGTTGTTTCAAAGTATGAAATCAGCTGTTGACAAAAATATTAGAGTAAACATCTAATTATTGTAATAACATTACGTTAGTAAAAACACTTAGCGCCGTATTTGTATAGACAGTAAGTCCACAGTTTTCACTTAATTATACTTTCTACTAATTTAATTGTTTTGAGTCACAGCATGATTTGATGCTGCCGCAATTCGGGTAAACACGAGGTAAGCTGATTTCATTCTGGATAAACTGTCAGAGACAATTATTCGATCTTGTATTTTTTAAATATTAGGAGGAAGCAAAGCTAACCGTAAATCTATATCTTTAAACGTGCAACAGTGGAAGAAAAGAATCGCAACGTTCTTTGTTGAAGACACGTTTAATGATATTGACGGTATCAGCGTATATATGAAGCGACCCACACTCAATATCATTTTTTTATACTTACGTCTACTATCAGTCTACTTTTATAGTACGTCAAAGATGTGGAGATTTAGACGGGTTTTTACTTATTTATTAGCTTATGCGTCCATAGCACGCAATGCTGTGTGTTGAAAATACTCCCAATACGAGGGTTACAAATCGAAGCACGCAATGCACTGTGAATTGGGAGTATTGGCGTTCAATGCACTGTGCGTCGGCCGCTTCTCATAGTGTTCAGTGTTAAGCTTACATATGCGTCCTTAGCAGTGAACGTGTTAAAAGGGTTTAAATTCAAATCCCCGTCCTGATCTGACCCCCCCCCCTCCGTAGTTGTCCGTCCGCGCTTATTTTGTCTATATACACGGAATATTCTACTGCGCGTTGGACTTCTAGAAATGTAAACTTCTATAGGCGCACCTCATCGCTATGTTTGCTGGCGGTTAAATCGGATTTTGCCGTCACGCATTTTCTGAAAAGCTCTATTCTTAAACGCTCTATTCTTGAACGCTCTATTCCGTCACGCATTTTCTGAAACGGTCTATTCCGTCAGTTTGAAAAACGTTTTGGTCTTGCCGAGATTCGAACCAGCAGAGTCCATCACCAAAGACTAGCGCCTTAGCCGGTTAGGCCACGAACGCATTGCTAGTTAGTATATCATTTTAACACTCATTTTAGTATATCTAGCCTATGTTGGGGTGTTTAAGAAGTGTAATTTAATGTTTAATATGCCATGAGAAAGAATATGGCGACAAATGGGGTAATAAAGAACTAACTGTTCGCCATTACCCCGGACTATGTTCGTCATTGCCCCACATGAGTTATAGCAATTTTTTAAATCTACAACTTCTAAAAGAACAATGGTGTGGTCTTGCTGTTAATACCACCACACCTACATTACGTACTATAGCCCTCAGAAAACTGTTTTTAATCAAGAGTGTGATATCTTCATGCGGGAAAACACGAGAATCGTCGTTTCAGATGGCGCTACTATATTCAAAAAAGCTTACATCAAGGTAGCAAACGTGGAAAAAGGAATTAATGGTTTCAAAACAACAGGAATCCACCCACTTAATCCAGGATTTTTTTAGTGAGGAAGACTTTTTGGGGTTAGAGCTATTTACGAAATTTACGAGGGCAAAACTAAAGAATTAACAACCAGCATTAGAACAAATTATCCCAACTTCACCTGCAGTTAATAAAAATGGTATGATACCTATATTTCTTTTGCAGAGATTTCACCAACATACTGTTAATACTTAACAACATTTTTGGTTAAAATTAAAAGCAATAAACGGTACCAGATAACTGCTACATACTTTCTACCAGTTGAAACTTTATACCTTCCCAAGAGTAGCATAGGAGGTGGTTATTTAGAATTACAAAAGTAGGAAAATGTTACCATGGAAAATATTAGATGCATGTAACACACATCCATATTACATTATACTATTTAAACTATTCGATAGATTTCGAACAAATTTGCACCAAACATGTCAATTAGGCCTGTATAGATGTATGAAAAAAGGTTTTGAAAAATTTGAAAAACAACCCCCTTTTTGGCCAAAAACCCCCAAAAATCAGTTATTATTATTATTATTACATAAACGAGAATTTTTAGAAAGATGCGATTTTTTGCATATTTTAGGGTACATTAAGGGCTATAATTTTATCAAAATCGTTATTAGAGCCGTTTATGAGAAATTTAGATTTTTCTCGGTCTTTGGCCATTTTGGGGGGTAAACCCCTTAAAAATCAAAAATTTGAAAAAATGAAAAAAACGCCTGGAGATATTCCAGAACTACACATACATACCAAAATGTCATCAAAATCGGACCTTTGGTATGGTCTCCAGCTCTGTACACATCCTAACAGACACACAGACACACGGACAGACATCACCAAAAAAACACTTTTTTGGGTTCAGGGAGCACCAAAACAAATAATTCCACTAAACATATTTTTGGGTTCAGGGAGCACTAAAACAGATAATTCCACCAAAAATTCAAATTCGAAAATTTGGACGAAAACAATACTTTCTCCATATACTACGTATAGGGTGGAGAAAGTCAAAATTAAAACCAGATTTAACATTTTAAAATTTTTACTATTAAATGTGTTAAAACCATTACTTCGAACACTTTTGTTTTTACATGGGTTTTACGTATGTTATAATAGCGAACACTTTGTATGTTATTACCCCGGATGGCGGGGTAATGCCGAACAAAGAAGTTTTTTTTTTATAGACAAGTTTTTCTATGTAAAGATGCATAGTTTTAAAATATTGTTACCACGGAGATTCAAAAGAGAAAAGATTATATTTTATGTAGCAAGAATTATTTTTGTCGTCAGTTTTCATGACTTTGTGTAATCGACTCTAAACCTTAAGTGATCGCAATTACCCCGCTCTCCCCTAAATAAACTACTGGAGTCACGATTATTTTTATTTCTAAGACTATATTAAATTTTAAACCAATTTAAAGAATCAATCAATCAATTTTTTTTAGCAGTTTAGGCAAATCTCGTGTACTGATAAAGCACCTACGTTTAAATGTTGAGTAGTCTTCGCTCTTTAGTTATATAAAACTCAAGTGTTTGGCTCCTTTCCCGACCTGAATGCCGCGCCGGTGAAAGTGGTCAACACTTACTAGCCTACCAGTGCTTGGTTAGCTCTCGGAGTGTTCACTTTGCAAGCAGGTCAGGATATAATGGGATTCGATTCTTCCAAGGTACGTACACCACTAGACTGAACAATTCAGATTGCTAGAATCTTAAAACTTGGATGTAATTGTGTCAATAAGAGGGAAATACGGCCATCATGAATTAATATATCACGTAGGCCTACTCGAATACCAGCAATGTTATTTGCACTTTTCTATGCTTATTTTTTTTAGAACGTGAAGGATCAAATAATTTTCTTAAAACTTACCTTAAGGGTCTGCTCCAGTAAGCGAGAAAGCGACCGGAAACGCAGCCGCTTCTCACTGTATCCCTATCTTAGCAGTGCAATTTCTTGCAGCTGAACGCTTTGACATTGCCTCATTTCATACCATTTTATAAGTCTATCTTTTGTAATTGAGTGTTAAAAAAAACTGAATATTCTTTATAAAATTTTGGGTCCGGCTTGCAAATTATTTTTCATTATCAATTTTTTATCGCGTTAGGAAAAAAATTCAAACTTTGTACTTACAAAATATCAATTATAAAACAAATCAAAAACATTTAAAAAAAATGTAAATTGCAAGACGGATGCGTATTGTGACTGTGCTTAAAATGAGACCTTGCAAACAATTGTATGATAAAAAGTAAACTAAATAAATGGTTTGAAATTTAACATTGCTCTTATGGGATAAAAATCCAAGATGGTCTCCACTACAGCAGACCCTTAAGGTTTAGTTTTTATAAGAGAAATTTATTAATCTCTGGGTATGCCAAAGTTGTTCCAAATTACATATATCTATATATATATATAAGCCAAATTCACTCACTCCCTGATCACGATTTCTCAAAAACTACTGAACGGATCGGAATGAAATTTGGTATGTAGCTTCCTCTAGGGTCGTAGGTGCTAATAAAAAAGGTTTTCAAAACATTTCGAAATTTTAATTGGGGTGTTTTGGGGGTCAAAGTTACTAAATCACGATTTCTCCAAAACTACTAAACGGATTGGAACGAAATTTGGTATGTAGCTTAATCTAGGGCCGTAGGTGCTCTCTAAGGAAGGTTTTAAAAAAAATTAAATTTTAGGGGGGTTTGGGGGGGGGGCAAAATTATTAAATCACGATTTCTCTAAAACTACTGAACGGATTGGAATGAAATTTGGTATGTGGCTTCCTCTAGGGCCGTAGGTGCTGATAAGAAAGGGTTTCCAAAATATTAGAAATTTTAGAGTTGGTTTGGGTGGACCAAAGTTACTAAATCACGATTTCTCCAAAACCAAAGGACGGATTGAAATGGAATTTGGTATGTAGCTTCCCCTAGGGCCATAGGTGCTCGCTAAGAAAGGTTATAAAAAAATTCGAAATTTTATGGGAGGTTTGGGGGGGGGTCAAAGTTACTAAAAATCCCCATAAGAAATACATAGTGTAATATATTTATTGATATAATATATTTTTTGTTAATATACATTTAACTTTGATTTGATATATAACTTTAACTCTTATATATATAGACTAGCTGACCCGTACGGCGTTGCCCGTGGTGGTTGGTATTTTCAGTCTTTTTAACATAATTGTATTCTTTTTAAGTGTTCAGTCAGTGAGAGGTATTTGGATTTTATATATAAAGATCTTAAATAATAAAAGCACTATATTGTCATAATAATAAAAGATCTGAAATTATGATTTTAGTAAATTTGATCCCCCCAAACCCCTCCTAAAATTTCAAAATTTTTCATACCCTTTTTTAGTGAGTATCTATGGCCCTAGAGGAAGCTACATACCCAATTTCATTTCAATCCGTTTGATAGTTTTGAAGAAATCGTTTTTTAAAACCTTTGATCCTCCCAAACCCCTCCTAAAATTTCGATTTTTTTCAAAACCTTTCTTAGTGAGCACCTATGGCCCTAGAGGAAGCTACATACCAAATTTCATTTCAATCCGTTCGGTAGTTTTTAAGAAATCGTGATGAGTGAGTGAGTGGTATTTCGCTTTTATATATATAGATAAAGGTCAAACTACAACGAAAAATCCATTTTGAAAAACGCTATTCGAAACGGTGTCCGTTTAAAATGTTAGATGTTGAAACCCACAAACTTTATAAAATATTTAAAATATTCGTTTTCGTTCAAAACACTATGCTTTAACCTACAGACAGAATGCAAAAAAAAACATTTTTTTAACACTAATTTTCGTTTCTTGGGAATCGTTTATGACGTTCAGTGACGTAAATACGGAGGGGGATAGAGAGATCAATACCAATGAATAATTAAACGTTAACATTTGAGTATTCGTTGTCAATACTCCCAACAAATAAAAAGTCGTTACACGCACGTGAATGACACTGTAAATATACCTTTAAATATACAGGGTGGAGAAAAGCCTCGAAACTGTTTAATATTTCGTATAAAAAGAAAATTTTAAGGTAGATGTGATTGAGGAACCTATTCTAAGCAAAAATACTATTTTATTAAGATTTCAAAAAATTTATTCGCCGCCATTTTGAATGTAACTTTGTTTTTTTTAAATGGGAAGTTGGTCACGTGATACATCATTTCTATGTAGAATTTCAAGAGAAAACCATCAGTGAAATTTGCACATCCATATCTTTAACCGATTAAAAATGGTGGCAAAAAAACAACGGCTGTACACACAACGGTATTTGGTTGGACCACACGAAATCAATTTTGAAAAAATCAAAATGGCTGTAACTCGAAAATTTTAAATACTCCCAAATATCGTTGAGTGGCACATCGTTTGAAATCTTATTTAATTCTAAATCCAAAAAGAATAGTAATTAGTTTTTTTTTTAATAGTAAAGCAAAATGGGACAAAATCGGAAAACACGTTTTCGTAGTTTTTTGGCAGCCATGGATGTGCAAATTTCACCGTTGGTTTTCTCTTGAAATTCTACATGGAAATGATGTACCACATGACCACCTTCCCTTTTGAAAAAGTTACATTCATAGTGGCGGAACCAAGATGGCGGATATTTTTTTTAAATCTTAATAAAATAGTACTTTCACATAAAGTAGGTTCCTAAATCACATCTACCTTCAAATTTTCTTTATATACGAAATATTAACCCTTCAAAGCCAAATAAAGGTTTGTTGGGAATTTTTTTCTGCCTAGTTTTGAGTTGTGGTAACACTGAACCTAGTGGTGGGGATTGAAGAAGAAGTAATCAACACACTTCTGTCGTCTGGCAGCCATTTCTAGCTGTGTTGACTGTCCAGCTGAGCTCTGAATATTGACTTTTAGGTTATGGCTAACGACTTACGGTAAGTTGGCATATATTTACATGTTATTGTTAATATTTTTAAATTTTTTGTAGTACTTTACTTTTATATGAGTCTAGGAACAGATTAGTCAGGTATACTTACAATATACTCAATTTGTATAGGACAGGTAGGTCCTCAATTTGAAGCGTTACCACATGGTAACGCGGGACACTTTCAGTATCAAGTGACATATTTTTTTCGTAATGGTTTAGCATAATTCTTTTATGTTTTCATAGTATTCTGGAGTACAAAATTTTCATTTAAACACCATTTTCAAAATTTTTCAAGTTTTGGGAAGTAGTTTTTTGCTACAATTCTGAAGAGGCCTTAGTAGTTTTGCCCTGATTCTAAAATGCTTAGTTCTTTGAATATTCAATATAGGCCTATTTTAAAAAAAAAAATTCAAGCTCTAAATGAACCTTATTGTAATTTGTTTACAATAAAAATTAAATAAGCATAATCTGTTGCAGTTTATTGAATTTTACATACCAAACATCAAAGTGAAGCCATAATCGTTTTATTTGTATTTCTAGCTTTTTTCAGGCCAATAAATCTAGCATAACTAGGCTCTAATTACCAGTAGGCCTATCATAATTTGCTACAATAATTTGAATTTATTTCAGATCCATGAATCTTGCAGAGATACTTGAAGAACTTCAAGCAGATGAAGCAGAAGGGTTTGAAGTCCGTGACATTTTTATAGAGCCTCCAGATGCAAATGCTCTTTCTGATGAAGACTCGGCAAATGAAGATGAAGGAGGAACAATCGACAATCTCAGTAGCAGACAACTTGCATCTAATGCTGAGGTAATTTTCGTTAATGAACAACGCATAGGATTCGATATGGACTTGGAATTACCTTTTGATGTTTTCCCTGAAGAGGTGCTTTCATCAACTGATGGTGAAAATATTATACCTTCAGTTGGAGAACAAGAATTTGCTGCATTTTGTGATAGGTCTGAAGGTTTTAGTGAAGAGCAAAACAATGCACTTGGTGACAAAAATACCATGTTAGTTTCAGACAACATTTTGGACAATCAGCCTATAACTCACTTACTCCAGCCTGTTCAACCCGTAACCCAATCTACATTTTCCCACCCCAGCCATGCAGTTATTCCCTCTATTGCAAACCAGTCTGCCCAACCATCCTATCATTCTGTAAAGCCTGATACATCTCTTGGATCATCCAAATCTATTCTAAAAACACAAAAACGTAAACAGAAAAAAATGAAAGTGTTACAAATAAACCTCCTGTGAGTAGGAAAGTACGTGCTTAAAATAAGAGACAAACCAAGCAAGCTCCTGCTGTTCATGTACGTTCGTGGAAAAGCACTGATTTCTCAGCTCCTTCTGTTCAAGTTTTTCCAGACAGTGACTTCTCAAAGTATGCCGATTTTTCACCAGTTGAACTTTTTGAACTATTTTTCAACCCTGAACTTTTTGTTATTATGGTGCAAGAAATTAAAAATTATGCAGCTTTCAAAAATATCCAAGACCCCAATGTGTTAGTAAGTGACCTGAAGTGCTTCTTGGGAGTTCTGACTGTTTCTGGTTATAATAAGTTACCTGGAGCGCGTTACCATTGGCAAACGTGTGATGACATGAGAAACCAACTTATATAAAATAGTATGAGGTGAAACCGATTTGTACAAATACTTAGTCTTTTGCATTTTGCCGATAACAATCAAATAGACCGTAAAGATAAACTTTGGAAACTGCGCCCCCTTATTGAGAAACTCAGGACAAACTTTAGGGAACATTTTGTTCCAGTTCAGCAACTGGACTTTGACGAATAAATGATTGCCTATTATGGTCGTCACTCATGTAAACAGTTTATTAGAGGCAAACCAATACGGTTTGGTTACAAAGTATGGTGCCTAAATACGTTTGGTGGGTATCTCGTGGACTTCGAAGTTTATCAAGGAAAGTCAGTAAATAGCATTGATGCTAATGACTTGGAAAAGCTGCTGCTCCCATGGTACGAATGCTAGATGAACTAGGACCAAACAAACTACTGCCGTACCATATTTACTTTGATAATTTATTTACAGGAATAAACCTTCTGGTTTATCTTAGACAGCAGAACTACCATGGAACTGGCACAATTAGGGCTAATAGGGTTCCTAAGGAATGTAATATAATTTCCGCTAAAGAAATAAGGTCCAAGGAAAGGGGATTTTATGAATACAATGTTAGCGATGACAACATATTGATTGCTCGCTGGAAAGATAACGCCCCTGTAACTGTGGCTTCAACCATACACGGTGTAAATCCTCTATCAAGTGTTAACAGATACTGTAAGTCTGAGAAAAAAACCATCTCTGTGAAACGACCTGCTCTTGTTGGGGAATACAACAAGTTTATGGGAGGAACGGACCTAATGGATGAGAATATCAACCGATACAGAGTAAGTGTAAGAAGCAAAAAATGGTGGTGGTCGATATTTTCTTGGAGTCTTGATGTCTGCTACCAGAACGCATGGTTCTGATGACATCTCTACAACATGTCACACCGGCCAAAAATGTCACAGCTGGAATTCAAAAGAGAGGTTGCAGTGAACTACCTCAAGACTTATGGAACACAGCCTCAAGTCGGTGGAAGGCCAGCTTTACGACCTCAATCTGCCCCTGCGTTTGAAGAGCTACGGTATGACAGGATTGACCATTTCATCATCCAGAACGTTGGTAACAAAAGGAGAAGGTGTGCGGGATCTAATTGCAACAGCCATGTCCGCACAATCTGTAAGAAGTGTGATGTCGGACTTTGTATTCCTTGTTTTTTACCATTCCACAGCAGAATGTAATATAGCTTTTTAAGAAAAACAAAAAGATAAACTCTCTAAATCCATATAATTAGTAAACAACTGTTTGTATATCAATAAACATCAATTGTAGAGCTGAAATGTATAGCATTACTACTAAGTCCCTTATATGGTCAATCGATACTACATGAGCCCCACGTTACCAGTGGCGGATCCAGTGAGGGGCGATTGGGTGGATCAGCCCCCCCCCGTCAGCAAAAAAAAAAAAAAAAAAAGTTAATTGACCGAGCGAAGTGAGGTCTCCGTTTTAACTCGACCGTTCGGCATTTCGTCTGTGTGTCTGTCTCACGATTACGGCCAAACGCCTTGACCGATTTTGATGAATTTTTGCATGAATGTTCCTTATTCCTAGGCCGAGCCATGTATATATAAGGGTTTTTCCATTTTTCATTTTTAACCCCTTAAATAAAATAAAAATGGAGGCCGCACCGTTTCTCTCAGTGTAAGCTTTTTTCCAAAGCCAGTTTGTGGCTTAAGGGTCTGCTCCAGTAAACGAGAAAGCAACAGGAAACGCACTTCCGGTATCACTGTATCCCTATCTAAACTGTGCAATTTCTCGCAGCTGAACGCTTTGACATTGCCTGATTTCAAACCATTTTATAAGTCTATCTTTTGTAATTGAGTGTTGAAAAAAAAAACAGAATATTCTTTATAAAATTTCGGATCCGTGTTGCAAATTATTTTTCATTATTAATTTTTTATTGTCTTAGGAAAAAATTCAAACTTTGTACTTACTAAATGTCAGTTACTTGACAAATGAAAGAAATTTAAAAAAAAGTAAATTGCAAGACGGATGCGTATTGTGACTATGCTTAAAATGAGACCTTGCAAACAATTTTATGATAAAAAGTAAACGAAATAAATGGTTTGAAATTTAACATTGCTCTTATTGGATAAAAATCCTTTTTTTTTTACTGGTTTACTGGAGCAGACCCTTAACCGTAAATCGAATTTAAAAACTAATGACATTTTGCTAATAGCAAATTTGATTTTCAACAAAATTGTATCCTTGATTTTTTCCGTATCTCTAACGGTAAGCTCAAAAAATGGCCGTAAACTTTAAATTTGTTAAAAATCATCCAAGTTTTTGTATTTCAACCATGTTTTTATACGTTTATTCTAAACCAATTCAAAAGTGTTGCGTAGCTTTTTTGTAGATAAAGGTTCAAAGAATTCATATATGCCAGTAAAAAAATGATTGAAGTAAAATTAACAAAGTTATTAGATAAAGAAACATTTATTAGTTATTAGCATGTTCAGTAACGAAAAGGAAAAAATTCAACTTTAGGCCTACATAAAAATTAGTAAAAATTATTGTAATTTTTTCATAAATGTAAAAACGTTTCGTAATTTAGTTCTAAATAGAATTATATAAAAATATTTATCAATTTCAAATTTCTTATTTTGTAAACACCAGTTTTTATGTTCCTACTACAAGACTGCTAACAAAACTAGGCCTGTTTTGAATAGTAATTTAGGAATATATCCTTTGCAAAAAAATGGCATAATAATAATAAGAAAGTGTAGGGGATAAGAAAGTGTAGAGAATAAATCAAAGAATTAAACTGAATACCGGTACTTGTAAATTTCATAAAAGTATTTGACTTAGCTTTACTTGAATTACAAAATGAGATGAAACAAATGAAACCGGTCAGCGATAAAGGACATACAAAAAATGACCGTTGGACACCGTGGGAAGTGTTGGTACATGGGTTGACAATAAAGTTGAGATCACTATCACGACGTTTTAACATCGTTTGTTTTCATTATTTCTAATATTGGAATATGATATGGAAGTTATGGAACTGTAAATACATTGTTAAGTTTTAGTTATTAAAGTATGTAAATATTTAATTATATGTTTTCACTCTATAACTTGATATTTTTAGCTATCTTACGCATTATATATTAACCTAAATAAAACACAATGCCTCTAAAAGAAAATCTTTAGCAGTTAAAGCTCAAGAAAAGAAAAAAAAACGAGAACTAAAAATCCCGGAATCGCGGGAACTGTAAAATAATGTTTCGCTGGCTAAACCTTGTGCTTACTTCCTTACTGGCACACTATTTTTAACCTAAGCTCATAACCACATTTGTTATTTTAACGAGCGAGTTCTACTGTTCACAGAACTACTAGTGTAGAAATTACAAGTAAGTAAAGTAATATAAAAGCTTCTTTGCGAAATAGCGCTAGGGTAGAGGTACTGTCTGCAGATCACTTGAATGCTTGCATCAGGAATGTGGCCGCTATTGGCTAGAGCTGCCTTTTGCTCAACCCTCAACATGCTATCAGCAAAATCAATAACATTCAGGTTAGCGACTTAAGCAAATAAATGCAGAATGGAGGGCGAAATCAGTAGTAAAAGAGTGCCCTTCAGGGAGAATTCCAGGTTTGGCAAGAAACCCTGGAGAAATTCATTGAAAAGACCAACAACGATTTTAGACAGTTTAAAGCATTGCGACTCGGACATATATCCGAAAATCTACCAGCTTCTCAAACTACAAGCTGCATTTCCAGTCAGCGTGGCATCTGCAGAACGCAGTTTTTCTTCATTGAAGCGTCTCAAGACCTGGCTTCGAACTCGAATGACTGAAGAGAGACTAACAGGACTGGCTCAGATTCATGTCCACAGAGACATTAATGTTGATGTCAACGAGGTTATAAACAAGTTTGCAAAGAAGCCAAGACGACTTCACTTTGTACTATAAAGTGTATATAGCTAAAAACAACTTAAATTTAGTAAATAAAATTGTTTTGTAACATTGTAACTATGGTTTGTTTATTGTCATCCTTCCAAAAAGTCTTATGTTATTTCGTGCATAAAAAGCTTGCCAAAAATGTATAATAAAACAATCAATTTTTGATAAGAACTTAAAAATATATTTTATATATTTAAAATTTATATCTAAAATTATGTATTATTAAAATTTACAGTTTAATATATAGGCGTTTTCATTGTTGTATATGAAGATAAGTCTCCAAAACATCATCATAATCCTTATAAAAAAACTTAGTCCTTCAATTAAATATATATTGGTGTTTATGAGTAAACATTTTATAAAATTTTAAGATAAGATTGCCTTAAAGTACGTTTTAGACTACAACAAAATCCCAATTTTTTCCGGGACCCCCCGGAAGCGCCCCCTCCGTGGCGAAGTCCTGGATCCGCCCTTGCGCGTTACCATATGGTAACGGTAGTTTTTTTTAAATTTCTGCTGTTATAACTCATTAATACACTCAATTTTGGTGTTAAAGTTGTTAAAAGGAACCAACTTAAACATTTACAAAAAAAAAAAAAAAAAAAAACTTTCATAAAAACTTGGGCTTTTAAGGGTTAAACCGTTTCCAGACTTTTTCTCCACCCTGTGTATGTTTTAAAGTACTGAATAACTAAAAAAAATATCAGTCTTGTTTTGCTACCTTTTGGTTTTGAAATCGTATATGACCTTTTATTTTTTTATATTTATAACCTAAATGAGTAGAAATTACTTTATTTTTGAACCTTTCTACGTAATAATCACTAATATTTTAAAGCGGACGCACATGTGCGTAAATAGCACTTAGGCTTAAAATTGGCGTGCGAAGCACGCAATGCTCTGTTTAATGAAAATTCCTCCAATAAGGGGGTTGGCGTGCGAAGCACGCAATGCACTGTGCATTGAAAATTCTCCCAATACGGGGGTTGGCGTGCGATGCACTGTGCGTCGGCCGCTTCACATAGTGTTCAGTGTCAAGCTCACATGTGCGTCCTTAGCATTGAACGTGTTAAACAGAGATGTACCGGGCACTGATGTTTTTAGTCAGGTTAGCAGCGGTTTGCTCAAGTGCCTGCATTAACGCCGGTATCTGAACCTAACCTGTCGGTGCTCTAACAGATGGTACTTGCTCCTTTGAAGCGTGAATGACTCTAACCTTAGCCCGTCATGCAACAGTATGGAACACTGGTCATCGAATGTCACATTCTTTCACACTTTGTGTAATGAGATACCTGCATATGGGTACCTGTATATTCCCGAAGGCCTGCATTAACGGCAGACCTACTGAATGCACTCCGTTTGTGCAATTTACACTACTGTCGCAAAATTCCTTTCCATACTGTCAGACACTGTTTTTATAACTTGACTAGTGGACCCGGCAATGCTTCGCTATTGCTTTACTTAATTTTAAGGGTAGTTATCAAATTTCATTCTTTTGACTTAAGTTATTGAATTGCAAATGGTGTTTATGTCAACAATTTATATAAACAATATTTTAAACAGCATATATGTAAGTAAATAGATATGTAATAACTAATAACCGATGTTTGAACTAAATTATAATACAGTAAGTATAATTGTTTTCGTTGATTTTTGTTTGTGTTGTTTGACAATCTAACCTAAAAAAGCTGTTTTGGTTTTTGAAGAATAATAACCCGTTTCTAAATTAGAGAAATTGGTTGTAAATAAAAGCGTTTTGGTCCATTGTAGGCCTAACCTAAAATTATGTTCAGTTTTTGATCCATAACAGTTGTTTTATTTATAATAATATGTAACAACCGATGTTTAAATTGAATTATAATATAGTAGGCCTAACATGTTTTATTGATTTTTGTTTGTGTTTGCTTTTAATTTGTCAATCTAATCTAAAAAGTTATTGGTTTTGAAGAATAATAAACTGATTATAAATTTGCTAAAGTTGCTATGGTAATGAATGTAAACAAACATGTGTTACTAAGCATTTTATAGGAACAGCTGTTTTTGAGCGCTATGGTCTTGAGTCCATACAAAAGAGGCTGTTTAGTTTTTTCCAAATTTGAAACTTTTTCGGGAAACTTTTCAAATTTTTCTTTATATAAAAACCTAGTTCGGACTATTACGAACATTTTAAAACAAAAAATTGTCAAATTGGTCCAGCCGTTCTCAATTGATGCGATTTCAAAGAAACAGCAATTCATTTTTATTATATAGATTGCCAAATATAGTACAATTATACACTAAAACAATACACCGGTGAAAAACTGGTAAATGCCACATGAGCAGTTCAAGCGAGGTCACGTTTACACACAAACAAAATACAAACGAAGGCGGTAGAAGTTCACAACAAACTAAAACATTTACCGTACTTTAGAAAACTGATAGCTGTTATAACAATAAAATTAGTACACCTATCTATATAGGCCTACAGGGTGCCCAGCTTAAACTGTCCGAAACTTTACGGGGGGGTTATTTGTCAGCTAAAAACCAGCAAATAATACAATATAACATGTGTCCTATAACGATCTGTTTTCTGTCTGTCTTTCTGTACAAATACCTTAATATCCAAGAAACAGTTTAAGTTTAAAGTATACTCATGAAACTGGATATGAATCCTATACTCTAATACGAGCAATGTCTGTTTGTTTGACCGTATGTTTGTTTGTACGTAAGAGCAATCTCGAGATCCAGATGAAGGATTTTGCTGAAAGTTTGGGATTAGAGCCTTTTGGGTCTAAAAAATCGATTGGTGAATACCACTACCTCAGGAAAACTCGTATTTTTCTAAACAACTCATTTGAGAATTGAAAATTTTTAACATTGAGCTTATGGAGTTACATGCGTTTATTGGCTATAATAATAACAGTAATCAGCTGTTTCCTATAATATTTCCATTATCAGCTGATTTCAACACCAAACGTAACTAAAACATTATTTTTGTGCTGTTATTAACCGTTCTAAAACTCTTTTCACAAGTTTCTGCATTCTTTATATTTCTCTAAAGGTAATATAAATTATCTAATGTTTATAATTATTATTTATTATTTCTAAAATACAAAAACAAATTCAGTATGTGATTCATATTTGCGTACGTTTTCCTAAAAAAAAGTACTGAGCGATGCTCGGTCGCCCAGGTACTATTGATCTAAATAGTTTACATTTTACTTAACAAATTTGTTTTTCTGAAACAATCCGTTTCCAAATGGCGGAAGTTGAAAGTTTTAAATGTTAAATGACTAGAAAACTATACATTTTACAAACAAAAAAAAAATTAAAGCCACCAGATTTTTAGTCTATTTTAAGACAAATCCAACGATATATCGTTTTTAATAATTGAGTCATAAATATCGTAGATTTTAATTCGATGATCAAATTTAGTGCTCCATTGTAGGGCCATATTAATGAAATAGTAATAAAAAGTCCTAATAGTAAATGACAAAGTTATTATATGATGTAAATGATAACTGCATCCGACTTTTTGAAATTTGTGAAGTTTTCGAGTCGTTATTAATTTGTGTGTTGCTAAAAAGTAAAAAATCCCTATTTTGCAATAAACTTTTCAACTACAACCTAATTTTCTTAAAAGCTGCAAAGTTGTTAGATTATGAACGCTTATTTAACACGTTTGTCACAATTAAAGGTTGAATTTCCTGCACAACTTGTTTAGTAGGTATCGAAGTTGTTGCGCAATATACATTCTATTTGGATCGAAATCTTTCTAAAATCGGCAAATTAGTTCTTTTAATTGCCATTTTTGAGCTGTTGTAAAGTATACTAATGTGTCTTTATATTATTTTAAACAATTTCTTAAAATTATCAGTGACAACATTTTTTTGTAAGTTACAAATGTATGATGCCATTCTATTTGGATTCGAAATGTTTTTTTTTTAATCGGTGCTACAGTTTTAGAGTTATAACCATTATCGTGCTTTCAAATAAATAATCCAATGTTTAACGCAATGTGGTCCTGCGTGAAAATATGAGATGACAAGGCTTTAAAACTAATAAATTAGCCTTGTTTTTATACCTGGACCTTGTAGGGCAGTTTGTATATTAGAAATGACCCAAAAAAAGTGGGGCAGTTTGTATGTGGCCAAGAAACGAAGTCCTACCCTCCTCGGACCAACCGCTTTCAAGTTGGGTCGAGTGTATAGCTCTTATTTTCTTCGAAAATTGGGCTAAAAATGGCTTTAATTCTATTTGAAACGGAAATATTTTTTGAATTTAGTGAAATGAAAATGTTAAATCCAAAAAATCTTTTTTTTTAATTTGTTCTTGGAGAAATAGGATCAACAAATACATTATTATCGGTTAAGTCCTGCTATAATGAATCATAACTCTCTTCTCAGCTCTATAAATGAATTGAAAAGTGGAACAATCAAATTATGTGTAATTGAATTTGTACGTTCGCTTTGAACCATTCCCATAGTCGCTTTGAAGGTCCTATATTCAATTAACATTTTCCGTCTACAATATCATAACCTGAATTGTAAAGAGTAACAAAGAACGTAAAAGTCAAAGGGTTTATTCCGACTACTAGGTAGTTAGGAGGTGTGGGTATTTCAGATTCAAGAGCGTTATCTGTTTGGTTTGATAACTAGAATGGTTTGTGAAGGTTAGGAACCAACACTAATGCACGAAGGTTGTGATCGCTAATTTTTAAGAAAACAGCAGAAATAACCATGCCTCGGGTTTCAGAAGGCCGTTAGGATTCGTTTAGCAAATTTCTAATTTATCAAACGGATAAAGGAAATACTGTTTTAGTAGAGGTTTCGTTAAGTTTATTCTAAGCACATATTATTGAGCGTATACGTACGAAATTCCGTAAATGCACGAATACCTACCAGCAATACCATCTTTAGTAAGAGATGTGTGCAGGGCCCGATCTAATTCGCTGTTAATTGTAGTGGCTAATTATTTGGCATCTATTAGCACATAAATAAAAAATTAATCTGAACGTGAACTTCCTAAAAATTCTTTAGAGACTAACTCAGGATTGATTCGATACTAAATTATAATAGAACATACAAATAAATATAAACTACCGGTATTTAATTTGTTTCAACAAACCGTAAGCTCCATCTCGTGCAGAAGTGTATATATCAGAATCATCATATAATTATATGCTAAACAAAACATCATCAGTTTGGCCTATCTGATGCCTTAGGACCTTCGCTCACGGGGCAAGAGAGAACAAAGCGAGAGAGAATCGAACTCGAAGGGATCCCCCCTCCCCTTCGTGCGACTTACTATGTAAGTGTTGGGGATCCCCCAATGAGGCGTTTTGCTGTCGAAGCGAGAGAGACTCGAACTGTGCTAACTGCCGAGTACGGGAAAAATCGAGCGTGTGGCTTGAGTTGATGAGTTGTGTCTTGTTGACCATGGAGGTGTTTATTGTGAAATTTGTGGGAGAAGTTGAAAAACACCCTGTGTTATATAATCATAACCTTCAGGAATATCCTAGAAAGGAGTATACAGAGAAAGCATGGAATGAAATTGCCAAAGAAGTAAATTTGTCAACTAAGAATCTTAAAGTATAATTAAAGAGTGATCTTTGGTATAATTAAAGTTACATAGTTTTATTATACATAATAATTAAAGAAAAACTCCGATAAAATTTAAATTATTGAAGCCATTGATTGTATAGAATATCAGCTATTACAGTATTAAAACCATTAGTTATTTACTTTGGGGGTTATATGGTGTCTTCTTTTTCTCTTTTTCTAATTTTCTTTGTGTCAATTCGATATTAAAAGAAAATGTACAACAGTAGAAAGTTATAGGTCATTTTACCAAAAACCAAACCAAAAATTTTGCATCGCTCATTGTGTATTGAAAGTACTCCCAATACGGGGGTTAGCGTGCGAAGCACGCAATGCTTTGTGTGTTGAAGATACTCCCATACGGGGGTTGGCGTGCGAAGCACGCAATATTTTGTGTGTTAAAGATACTCCCAATACTTGGAATGGCTTGCGAAGCACGCTATGCTTTCTGTATTGAAGATACTCCCAAAATGCGGAATGGCGTTCGAAGCACGCAATGCATTTTGTATTGAAGATACTCCCAAAATGCGGAATGGCGTGCGAGTCATTTTGCAGCTATTCAGCACCGTCGTGAATACATTTCCCAAATTGTTGGTTGAAACCCTAAAACATAGGTCTATAAACTTAATTTTGGAAATTTGCTCAACTCACGTCAGAGGTTCAGCTGCGTGGTCGAAAATTATTTTACAGTTGAAGTACAAATACATTTCAGAAAATTACAATTGAAAGATATCTCGCCTTTCGAAATTGTAGCCAAACAAACAAGTAGGCCTACGGACGTCGGAATTAAACAGTGAAATATTATTACATACTCCGTACAACGTAAAATTAGAAAGAGTTCTTCATAAAATTGTATAGTTCCTTTACTAAGCAGTATATTGCAGATGAAAGTGAAGTTGTGGACAGTGGAAATAAGCCTATTATTATGATTATGACACTGCGGTGAAAGTAGCCATAAATAACCCGGCAACCAAGCAGGACAGGTTAGGTCATTGGTCCTTGGATTCGATCTGCTCCAATGGAGTATATGATAATATTGCCAAAACAGCGGCAATCATTCTAGTATGGAACATTTATTTATTGAATAGTTCAAAAGTAGAACAATATTGTTTATTACAAGTAATAATTATTTAACTTGTCTTTTAGAATATTGTAGTCAATAATAACTTAAAAACGCTAGAATACTAGAAAATAAAGTATCCGTTAATTTTGAATACATACATTGTCACGCTTGCGCATTTCAGTACGTTTACAGTCAAGATTACGTATGTAAACCTCTAGTTTCAGCTTTTATGAAGCTGCTAGCGGAAGAATGAAATGCACACAAACTCAATGCTAGAAGTATACAGCGCTGCCACTTGGAGAGCTGCGGTCAACTCAGAAATATTTTACACTCCTGCCGAACCTTAAGGATGCGAAATAAGAGGAACATCTCACCACCCGGTGTAGAGTTGGTTGCAGATGGAAAGGAGGCTAGGTAGTTCCTCCCCTACGCTCGATTTCACGTTCACCGTGCAGTACGGAGTGCCCATAAGCTAAGTCTGCTAAGTTATCCATACGACAGTCTCAGCGATACTAGCCAACTAAAAAACATCAACTCCCATGCAACGCTCGGTCAGTTGAAGCAACCCGCATGACAACAAACGTGATGTTCCCAGTAATGGTAGTAGCATGTCTTATCTCCCATAAGACCTGTATAGTAGAGAATTTCTAGCATGAGCCGTGACCTCGAGATGCGCAGTAGACTCGGAGTTAATTCGAGTGGTGGGGGATCAGAGAAGCTCAGTCTATTGCCGAACTCTGAACATAACACTTCGGTCTGGAAGTAATAAAACACAAGACTGTCGCGACAACAGTGATAGTATGTAGCGTGGTATCCCTTCCCCTCCAGCGGACGGCGTCCCCACTTGCCTAAACTCTTCCCTCCCTCCAGCGCATCGTAGAGGTCTTGCTAAATCTGACGAACTATACTGCACGATGAACGTGGAATTGAGTGTAGACGGTTGACTTTAGGCAAATTGCTACCAATCTCGCTGTACCCTGCTGTGTCAAGTACGCCACAAATTAGTTATCAAGCTTTGTGATTGCTTTTCCTAAATTGTGCATCGTATTAGGTGCTGTTATACTTTTTATTAAAATAGTGTAAAATAATCTATTTAAAATTATTGTTCGGTACATTTATATATTTCGCGCGAAACCAATGTATTTTGACTGTGCCTTAACGGCGGAGATGAAATTGGCCTACAAGTTTTCAATCTGCCCCTCCATTACATCTTCGTCAAAGACTGTACACTTCTTTAAACTGAAGCTTGTTGGCGAATTTCCATAGGAAAAATGAGCTATTGCAGTGGCCCTTATGGTAAGACCCAAGGTCGGGAGTAGCAAATGAGCACCGATCATGGTCCCCAGAACACGTTTTGGGGTGTCAATAAAAATCACACATACATATGTATATATGTGTTCGCATTCTAGCGGCCTCATTTTAAGTCCGATTTGGTTCAAATTTGGTACACAAGTTGGTTGTCTCCGTCGCTCGGACGAGTTCGTTAGCCAAAAAAAATCCATCAACCGGGAGCACGTTTTTTGACCGGAAGTAACTATTTTTTGAGATTTTTCCTACGATAATGAAAATTGTTTAGAGTTTGTTCTACAAATATAAATGTATGATGTTATTCTGCACATTTTGTTTTTTACGCGACCTTATAGCTCGCTTGGTACCTCCAAAATCGATCAAAACGTAAAATACCATAGAAGTACCCGGTTCAAAGCCATAAGGTGGATTTTACCGTAGTGTTGGCGTGCGAAGCACGCAATGCTTTGTGTATTGAAGATACTCCAAATATGCAGAATGGCGTGCGAAGCATTTTGCAGCTATTCAGCACCGTCGTGAATA
>JAGFPH010009251.1:31896-48416 GCA_018207615.1 Philaenus spumarius
GAATGGCGTGCGAAGCATTTTGCAGCTATTCAGCACCGTCGTGAATAGACCTATTTCTCAAATTGTTGGTTGAAACCCTAAAACATAGACCTATAAACTTAATTTTGGAAATTTGCTCAACTCACGTCAGCGGTTCAGCTGCGTGGTCGAATTATTATATTTTTGGCTCTCAGAATAGCATAAATGATCTTTTATCTATTACGTAATGAACAACACAAAACAGTTTTTGAGTAATCATAGTCTCAGAATAAATCGCCTGCCACACTCTATCAGCCACTTTGTATAGGCTAATCTGTGCGTGTGTTGGCATTTAAATGTTAATTTATTTGCAAGATATAATTTTAGTTCAGATAATGCCCATTTCCGACTAGACACAAGATTAAGGCATTTTATCTTGCGAGGTGTTAGATTGATCGTAACAGCCTGATACTTGAACCAATTTGATTTGGGATTAAAGACGTCACAGTGCGCTACTTGAAATGTGAAATTCCGAAGTGTGAATGTTTATTTGAACGAATTGAATTTTATATCACTTAGTGGTTAGTGTGCCTGACTGCTAACTGGGCGTTCTTTCTTCAAAACTAAGGTAAGGGTTTTTTAACAACAATGTAGTGTGAGGTGATTTAAGTCCTCATGTTTAGGCTCATGCTTAGCTTCGCATTTATCCCTCGCACGGAAAATGTAAAATTTAAACGACATTGTTATGGTTTTACATGTGTATCCGCTCGTGTTTCACAGCCTCCTTAATTTGACCACCTTATTAGATGAAATATCAGGGCTACCAGCGGCTTATTTCGCAGATATAGGTAGATTGATAATTATTGTATTTATTATATGGAGCGAGATTAGTACTATCTAGTCCTCTCTACCAGCTGAACATATTATATAACAATTATATTACTATAAGAAAAGCAAAACAGCAATATTACAATAAACCACATTTAAAAACAATCAAAATAAAAACTCACGCAGCCGCTGACGAGAGTTGAGCGAATTTCCAAAATTAAGTTTATATGTTTTAGTGTTTCAACCAACTATTTGGGAATTTGGTCTACTTACGAAGGCACTGAACAGCTGCATGAGTGTACGAACTATATAAGTAGAATTTGTTTGCCCCAAGCGTTGCGGCCTCGGATCAAAATAGAGATGAGCGATATTTCACGGACTGTGACTTTGTCGCTGATATTTAAAAGCCTCAATCACGACCTGTGAAATATACCTGTGGCGTTAGATGTCTGTGACTGGTAGCATTGTATTTGGATAACCTAATAGAACTTCGATCCAATGCATTATTTCAATCCACTAGAAATTCGACGATAGTGGCGCGATCTATGGGGGAAACGACGAAAGCGGTGTGTAGCACCAATGCCTCGAATGATTTCTCCCTAGCGCTACCCCGCGGCGCGAACATGCAATAATTTCCCAACAACCTTTTTTCACCACACTGCCGCCGTATGCATGCATAATCTATTTTATTATTCATGATCTAAGCGCGGTCTCCGTATTAGCTCGACCGTTGGGCATTTCGTCTGTGTGTCTGTCTGTCTCACGATTACGGCCAAACGCCTTGATCGATTGTCATGATTTTTTGCATGAATGTTCCTTATTCCTAGGTCGAGCCATGTATATATATATACCGGTATGGTTTTTTCTATTTTTCATTTTTAATCCCTTAAATAAAATAAAAATGGCGGCCGCACCGTTTCTCTCAGTGTAAGTTTTTTTCCAAAGCCAGTTTGTGGCTTAACCGTGAGTCGAATTGAAAGACTAATAGCATTTAGCGGGTAGCAAATTTGATGTTCTAAGAAATTGTTTTCTTGATGTTTTTTCGTATCTCTAATGGTAAGCTCACAAAATGGCCGCAAACTTCAAATTTGTTAAAAATCGTCCAAGTTTTTTTATTTTAACCATGTTTTTATACGTTTATTCTTTAGATGACTTAGTAAAACCTTATAATTTTATGGAGAAGGAGAGAGAGAGAGCGCGCTACTTGCTGTCTTGCTCTTTCCTCCGCTACGTCAGTGTGGGCGCTGTGACTGTGAGTGAGTTGTGATTACTTCCTTACTGGCACACTATTTTTAACCTAAGCTCAAAACCACATTTGTTATTTCGCCGAGCGAGGTCTACTGTTCACAGAACTACTAGTAGTATATGTATATATATATATATAAGTAATATCTATTTAATAACGTATATTTAAACACACTCATAAGCGCACATCCACACACAAGCAAGATTATATATACACATCAGGCTCCACAAAACTAAGGTAAGATACACTTGTATTTCATCACTCCCCAAGGCAAGGACACTTGATCCATTCTACTCAACAAGAAAGTCTTAAGTAATATAGAAAACTGGACACAATTGCCAACATATTTAATAGCTTCTGGAAGTAAGTCCCACAAGCTGCATGCGGACACAGTAAATGATTTATTATACATTACGGTTTTATGTAGTGGTATAACAAGCAAAGTGGAATCTCTTCTAGTGCTCTTTGCGCTGATATCGGAGGTGAAAGAAAACTAACTTTTTAACCAAATAACTAAGCACTCCACTCCACTTTGTAGGACCGAATGCAGGGTAATTAAAACATGAAAAGACAGCAGATCGTTAAGTTTTAAGATACTTGATACTAAACTCTTTATTATAATGAATTAGATGTACGTAGGCCTACATCGCGTTTTAAACTAAATATAAATCGTATGCAGTAATTCTGTGCCCGCTGGAATTTGTTGGCCAGAACTACAGACAGTAAGGTAAGCAGTCTTGCATTTTTTTCAAGGAGTGCATCCCTGCAAACCCTTATTTACACGTTTCGGTCACATCATCACTCCAAACTCCAAGTCAGTAGTTTGTTCAATGCATTGGCGGATCCAGGCGGGGGGCCGTGGGGGCTGCAGCCCCCCTCCTTTGGGTTATTATACTTTTGTTTTGTTTACTGAGTAGTCTCAGACAAGATAACTTGTACCGAAGGTTTCACCCACTAAATATTAACCAATCTCAATAAAACAAAAACCATTGGAAAGGAAATGTTTTAAACTTTAATTTTTGTATTTACAAATTTCTTTCAAAACGTATATTAACATTGTAATCATCGTTGCAATATTGTAGTCTAAATCAACTGATGCCGCGCGAGAAAGCACAAGCAAATGACTCAAACTCGTCACTTTTTAAAGGCAAATAACCATTAATCAGACTTGTTTTTAGAAGAAGATAAGGACACCAATGGGTTCGTCAAGATTTGAAATTTTTACCATGATCTTCCAATCATTTGTCACATTTATAGTTTCTTAGATATGAAGTTTTTTGTAAACCCTTGCACTTGGACAGTTTTTAACCAATGAGAAAGCACATTTTGCAATCGATGTATCTGTTACAAATCGATATATTTGTACAATGATTTTTATATCTATTTGAAGTGCAAGTTCTATATTTTCGTTTGATATAAGGCATAAGGAAAACCTGGTTTAGTGTTCCGAGGCTATTCGGGTATTTCCGTGAAATATGTACATTTTCAACGGCCTAGGCGCGTTAAGCCGTTACATTTTCCCGTCTGGCTGGAACCTATACTTTAGGTTTGTCACATTTTTGTTTAATTGTTGAAAAAAGTAATAAGGCTATTTAAAATTTTCAAGTATACAGTTCAATTTTATGATTTATTCTCTACAATTTGTTGCAATGATATTCCATTTTTGGGAAAAGCTTATAATCCTTAATTTCTATTCAAAATGGGTGCTCGTGAAATAGTCTTAAAATACATTTTCAAGCACTGTATTCCAACAAAATTGTTCTATTCCCCCCCCCCCCCCCGGATAGGAGTCAGTCCCCTCCTTGAAACCTGCTGGAACCGCCCATGGGAACTCTTTAATTTTATCATAGTAGTCCAAAACTGAATTGTAGGAACTTAGTCATGTCTGCTCGAGTAGTCTATATCCTAAAATTATTGGTTTTGTCTTAGCTCAACACGGCTGAAACACACAATGTGAACTAGGGAAATTGACAAGTAAATTCTATTTGTGTAATTATAAGTTCACACGTTTTGTGGAGTAAGCACTAGGAATCGATGTTTTTTATTCTATCGCTCTCACTTCCACGTTAACGTCCCACGACGGCATAGGTTGAAATTTAATTTACATTAACTGTAATTTCCCCAGATAGATTCGCTTTGTTCTTACCACGCATAAGGAAAATTAGCTCAGTCAGACATGAATGATAAACAAAAAAATTAAAACATGCTACAAGGAGCCGTGTGCCTCTCATTGTAAACAACCATAAATCATATTTTATAACTTTAGATTATTATTAATTATAAGAACATATAGGTTAGGCCTATAGGTCACGATATTTTCCTCCATAGATAACCTAATTGATAATGGCCTACGTGACAATAGACTAGTTGGTTATGAAAGCCGCGGCCTTTTAAACGGAAAACAAATAATATTGTCCGCCTATTTGTATGATTGGCCTATTAGTCAAAAATCGCAACAGGTATTTTAATACTGTTATTACCATTTGACAGCTTTTCCTTGACGAACGTTTGATTGAAAGCTAGGAATATCGCTACCGTGAAGGCACAAAATATTTGAAGAAAGATTAAATTTAATACGTGTGGACACCGTCAGAATATTTTGCCAGGAAGAGCAAGTAGGCCTACTACCAGGAAGTGCGGTAAATGTTTTACAATAAAGGTCCAGAAAATGATGGTTTTAACGTATTTGTACACTAAAAGTGGAAAAGTATAAAAATAATCGAAATTTAAATACAAAACGTAATATGATAATGGTTTTTAATAATTTTGGACAATAATTTAACTGACTTTTTGGTATTAGGCACCTATACTCCGTTCACCTTGCCGTGGCGCCTGAAGGATTAGGAGACCCTTACACACACACACGCACACAAATGCAGCCGTCCCGCCCGCCAGGTAGATGACTCATAGACTAGGGCGTCCAATACGTAACTGCGATTTTCGCAAAACTCAAACTTTAACAACTGATAATGGTATATTTGTAACCTCCGCACAATTTCAAAGAAAATGATACCAAATACGACATGATTACGATAATATATATGTATACTAGCTGAATGCCCGTGCTTCGCTACTGTTGTTAGTAATAATATGCAGTTAGTTGTCAAAATCTACACCAACTCCATCTAAAACCAACCGTTGTTGTTTCATCCATATCATTAAATTAAATTTCTGACTAACAATTTTTCATCAAAAGTGAAATTCGACTAACCGTTTACTCGCCATGGGTAAGGAAGTTGTGGTAAATTTATCTCGCATTACCTTAAAATCCCATTTTTGGACGCCATCTTGAAATTGGTAATAGTTATCGTGGATTTCGGATTTGTTCTGAAAAGTAGACAACAATACGAACATTTAAAGTATATGGTTGATTGGTGTCCGACAGCTGGAAGTATACACACTACTCGGGACAGACACGACATTACATTAGGGAAATATGTTTTTCACTGTGATATGTTTGCCGTTTCCGTGTCTGACGAAGTAACGGTGGGAGATAGAGGAAAACAGGATTAACATGTTTCCTCCAATTGCATTCTTGTATAAGTTATAAATTATATTAAAGTAGGTAATTTCTTATTAATTGTTAATAAACTTGTGTTCACATTACTGGAGTTGTTAATTTAACTATAGCATGTAAATATTGGGTATAACATTCCTGGTTCATTTAGTCGATTGTTTTTTGTTTGATTTATTTCTTAACATGTTTCCTCTAATTATTCTTGTACGAGTTATTAAATTATATTGAATAAGGTAAATACTTATTAATTGTTAATAAACGTGTTTTTACATTGCTGGAGTCGTTAGTTTAACTTTAAAAGTCCCCAAAATCCACTTTTTTGGTCCTAACAATATGTTGTGTGGACTCATTTTTCTCAGAATTTAACGAAGATTTCAAAAATAATCATATAATTAGGATAAAGATTCAACTTAAATATTGTGTAGCATCTCCAGTACTTGTGTACCTGCCTGATACCTGACCGTCCGGGTCGAGGGTGTGGGGGGCGCTCGTGAGTGCGCGTACCAACGCAAAGGGTCTCCTAATCCTTCAGGCGCCACGGCAAGGTGAACGGAGTATAGTACTTGTTTTCATTGAGTGCAGCCAAGCGTCACTAATTAGGGTCGGCTGGGCGGAATACCCTAACCTTTTCCTGGTTCAGAGTTAGGCTGTCCGCTACTATAGTTAGCCATCGAGCATTTTCACAGAACCTTTTATCCACCCATCGTACACTTGCCTTGTTCTAAGTTTACTCCATAGTTCGTCAGTTAGAGATGAGGGATATTTCACGGGCAGTGACTTTGTCGCTGATATTTAAAAGTCGCTGTGACGAGATACGAAAAATATCAGTGACCTTAGATGGATGTGACTGCGTGACTGGTACTAAAATATCTACGCGAAATCGCGAACGTACGAACTGTGACTCGGTGGCTGTTTCTGTGACAAAAACACAGTTGGCTTGGCTGGGTTTTGACAAAATAAATCAAAACTATTTATTTTGATTTAAAATAATTTAATTTCCCTTTGTTTTGTAATGTTCCATAGTTACAATTGTGTTCATGTAATTAAATTAATATTTTTGCACTAACGTTATCAGCATTAAATTAATATTGTTGGGTTAAATACTGATAAACACTAATTTAAATACTGATATTAGTAATTAATTAAACTAAAAAATTTATATTGAGTGCTAATAGCATTAACAAAATAATATCTATTATATGAGCTTTAATACTAAATTAGAAATCTACAACTTCAACGTAAATAAACAATGAATATCTTTTATTAGGCCTATTGACAATAAACCGTCATTTCATACTGTGACGAGAATTGCACAATTTAGTAAGCGACCATGATATATGTACGTGGCTGTGACTGAAATTCGTATATACCAAATGTCACAGGCTATGACAAGTCACAGACTTTAGTCACTGATATTTTCTTGTCACAGTCACAGTTGTCGCCGATATTTAAAAGTCACAGATTTTCTCATCTTAATCGTCAATGTATTAGTTGACCGAGCGTAAGCGAGGTCTCCGTTTTAACTCGACCGTTCGGCATTTTGTCTGTGTGTCTGTACGTCTGTGTGTCTGTCTCACGATTACGGCCAAACGCCTTGACAGATTTTGATGGTTTTTTGCATGAATGTTCCTTATTCCTAGGCCAAGCCATGTATATATACGGTTTTTTCCATTTTCCATTTTTCATTTTTAACCCCTTAAATTAAATAAAAATGGCGGCCGGATCGTTTCTCTTTTTTTCAAAGCCAGTTTTTGGCTTAACCGTAAGTCGAATTTAAAAACTAATAACATTTTGCTAAAAGCAAATTAAATTTTAAACAAAATTGTATTCTTGATTTTTTTCCGTATCTCTAACGGTAAGCTCACAAAATGGCCGTAAACTTCGAATTTGTTAAAAATCGTCTAAGATTTTGTATTTAAACTATGTTTTTATACGTTTATTCTAAACCAATTCAAAAGTGTTCCATAGCTTTTTTGTATATAAAGGTTTAAATAATTCATATATGCCAGTAAAAAAATTATTGAAGTAAAATTGAGACAGTTATAAGCTCAAGAAACAATCACGTTCAGTAACGAAAGGAAAATGTTTAACTTTAGGCCTACATACAAAGTAGTAAAAATTATTGTAATTTTTTTCATAAATGTAAAAAAGTTTCGTAATTTAGTTCTAAATAGAATTGTATAAAAATATTTATCAATTTTAAATTTCTTATTTTGAAAACAACAGTTTTTATGTTTCTACTACAAGACTGCTAACAAAACTAGGCCTGTTTTGAATATAGTAATTTAGGAATATATCATTTGCCCAAAAATGACATATTATTATAAGAAAGTGTAGAGGATAAATCAAAGAATTGAACTGTATACCTGTAAATTATCATTGTAAATTTCATAAAAATATTTGACTTAGCTTTACTTGAACTACAAAATGAGATGAAACAAATGAAACCTCTCAGCGATAAAGGACATACAAAAAATGACCGTAGGACCGTGGGAAGTGTTGGTACATGGGTTGAGATCACTATCACGACGTTTTAACATCGTTTGTTTTCATTATTTCTAATATTGGAATATGATATGGAACTTAAGTTAACTTATGATACATTGTTAAGTTTGAGTTATTTAAGTATTTAAATATTAACCTAAATAAAACGCAATGCCTCTAAAAGAACATCTTTAGCAGTTAAAGCTCAAGAAAAGAAATAAAAACGAGAACTAGAAATCCCGGAATCGCGGGAATTGTAAATAATGTTTCACTAGCTAAACCTTGTGCTTACTTCCTTACTGGCACACTATTTTTAACCTAAGCTCAAAACCACGTTTGTTATTTCAACGAGCGAGGTCTACTGTTCACAGAACTACTAGTAATAGTAGTTGAGATGGATTCTGCTTCCAGTTCATGTTGGAAGGGAGTAAACTATAAGAAACGGTTAACTTATGACTTTGTCTTTCTGTCATAAAACCTACCACCAAATGAAGTTGCTCGATACCGCAAACATTATTTTGTTTTATCTGTAACAATAGAAAATATTCCATTGTCCTTGATATTGTTTACAAGACCATTTCTAAGTACTGTTGCACATGTGTTTATAATCTCATTGTGTACTTGTGAATATGAGTAACGTGTGCGTTGCATTTATTGGAGAAGTTTTTAAATCCTTTACGTTTATGAAAAATACATTCAAAATCGTCTGCCACGAGATTCTAAGTTATTTAATGAATTTACTAATTATAAACAAATTGCCCTGATAGCCTGTCCCTCCCTAATAGAAACATATAGAAAGCACCCTTTTAAAAAGGTTTAAGGACACAGAAAACAAATCAATATATAAATAATAAATGTAAGCTTGGTTTGTTCTTGCGTGATGCTATAAATCCACTACCCACCCTCTGCAGTTCAAAACCGAAACCTTCTTCATGGATGAAGACACTCACGGACAAACCTTACATCAATGATTACCTATATCTATATATATAAAAGCGAAATACCACTCATTCATTTATCACGATTTCTCAAAAACTACCGAACGGATTGAAATGAAATTTGGTATGTAGCTTTCTCTAGGGCCATAGGTGCTTACTAAGAAAGGGTTTGATCAAATTCGAAATTTTAGGGGGGTTTGGAGGGATCAAAGTTATTAAATCACGATTTCTTCAAAACTACCGAACGGATTGGAATGAAATTTTGTATGTAGCTTCCTCTAAGGCCATAGGTGCTCACTAAGAAAGAGTTTTTAAAAAATTCGAAATTTTAGAGAGTTTGGGAGGTAAAAATGACTAAATCACGATTTCTCCAAAATTACCGAACAGATTGGAATGAAATTTGGTGTGTAGCTTCCTCTGGGCCATAGGCGCTAGCTAAGAAAGGGTTTTAAAAAATTCGAAATTTTAGGGGGGGTTTGGGGATCAAAGTTATTAAATCACGATTTATTTTCAAATCTACCAAACGGAATGGAATGAAATTTGGTATGTAGTTTCCTCTAGGGCCATAGGTACTCACTAAGAAAGGGTATAAAAAATTTCGAAATTTTAGGAGGGGTTTGGGGGGATCAAAGTTACTAAAATCATAATTTCAGATCTTTTACTATTATGACAATAGTGCTTTTATTATTTAAGATCTGTATACATCAGCCAAATTTATATAGCCTATACATATAAAAGCCAAATACCACTCACTGACTGAACACTTAAAAAGAATACAATTACGTTAAAAAGACTGAAAATACCAACCACCACGGGCAACGCCGTACGGGTCAGCTAGTATTGTATAAAATCCAAATACCACTCACTGACTCACTCATCACGAAATCTCAAAAACCACCGAACGGATTGGAATGAAATTTGGTATGTGGCTTCCTCTAGGTCTCTAGGTGCTCGCTAAGAAACGTTTTTAAAAAATTCGAAATTTTAGGGGAGTTTGAGGGGTCAATTTACTAAAAAAAATCACCGAACGGATTGGAATGAAATTTGGTATAGCTTCCTCTAGGTCCCTAGATGCTCGCTAAGATAGGTTTTCAAAAAGTTCGAAATTTTAGGGGGGTTTGGGGGGTCAAAGTTACTCAAAAAACCACCGAACGGATTAGAATGAAATTTGGTATGTAGCCTTCTTTTATACCTTCGGCTTACAACTACAGTTAACAACTTGTCTTCACTTGTTGACATTTTCGACCATACTGATGATGGTCAGATATAAATGTACTGCCACGTGGCACCATTCCAGTGTGTAAGCTCCTTTCATCGTACTCGTGGATGCGCTGGCACGACGCATGCCTCTCCCCGTGGCAGGCACGCAACTTCAGTGTGTAATCCACCTAAATAGTACTGCGCTGAGCCACAAGAGAAAGTCCTTGAGGGGGGAGCGATACTCCAGGATTTAAGGTTCTGCTCCAGTAAAACAGAAAGCAACCGGTGACTCTAGCGCGTCACTCTATAGCCGTATCTAAACAGTGCAATTTCTTGCAGCTGGGCGCTTTGACACTGCCTCATTTAAAACCATTTTATAAATCCATCTTTTGCAATGAGTGCTGAAAAAAAAAAACTGGAATATTCTTTATATAATTGCGAATCCGACTTGCGATTCACTTATTAAAACTTGGTACTTAAAAAATGATAATTACGTGACAAATGAATAGAATTTTAAAAATGTGAAACGCAAAACGGATGCGTATTGTGACTGCTGTTAAAATAAAACCTTATAAACAATTTATGATAAACAATAAACGAAATAAATGGTTAAGTTTGTAAATTTCTTGCAAAAATTGTGATGCAATTGACGATAAAATCAACAAATTTCATTTCATTACAATTTTACGCTGGTAATGCTAAAGTCCCCTCCAAAACAAATTTCTAGATCTTCCTCTGGGCGTGGAAGCTAGACAAGTAGACATTATTATTGCTCAGATACAAACATTAAACCAGTAATGACATCAACTGATATCATAGTTATGCAATATAAGTGTCTTGTTGATCAGACGAGGAAAACGGAAGGGGATTTACCGTGTCTGACAGGTATGGGGAAATATGTAGGCTTATTATTACGTAAATAACCGATAGGCTATGTATAGAAAGACCTACTACGTAGTAAATGACAAAATATTAAAACAACTTAATAGAAAATGTAGACCAAGTTAGGCGTATATATTTTAAAACTGCTTATAATAAATAGCCTACTCGACGTATTTTCAACAGTTTGATAAACATTTCCTTTCAGTTAAATACAATTAATTTTGAAACAACTACAGGATTATTTTTTGATATTTTTCAACGCGAACTTTGTTATTTTAACTTTAGCTCAATTTTACATAGAACCTTAAGAAGCTAGTTAAATTTCCCCCGACTTTTTTTGAATATTTCCTTGACTTTAATCCCGTTTACCCAGTTTTCCAAAAACTGAGGGAACCCTGTAAAATTGCTCTATCGTATTGCTGCTCAAATTTGGATGTAATTGCTTTATTGCCGAAAACAAAAGAGTTTTTCTTTATTGAATAAAGAAGGCCTTCGGTGTTCTACAGCTAATGAAGGCCGGGTATTGGAAAACTCAACCGTCATACTCGAATTCGAACTCATGATACCGCGATCTATGGCCTATTAAACGCCATCTTTTTCAACTAAGAAATCGCAGCTCCATGGAGTAAACCGAGGAAGTTTTCTTTAAAAAGTAGGCCAACTCTAAAAGTAGTTCACATTGTGTAGTATCTATATTTTAGTCATAGACAAAATATGAGCAATTTTTCTCTGTGGTTTAGTTAAGCAACAGTGCAATCTAGTGCCGGACACCTGAACTGACTAGAAACTAATTACCATGGTGTTTTAATGTGGACACAAAATACGAATATTATTTACTGAAATGTTAAAAATATCGACAGATAGCCTAAGAAAAGGTGATAGAGCTTAGACCACAGCTTCCTGTGGTTTTGTTTATCTATGGACATGGGCAGAAGACAGACTGTGGGTGATTAAAAATAAAAATAGTATCAGACTATCTTAGGTTAGGACCTGTGTGTGGACCACTTGAAAACTAGTTGAACAGTGCGGTAGTGCGCAGGCCTACTTCTGCAGTTATGATCAGGCTGAAATGGTGTGGCTGCAAGTCCAAAGTTAGTATCGTGTTATTTATACAACTATAAGTAACGTACTTGTTAGTTTTTACAAAGAAGAAACCTCGTGAACGCCACAAACATAGTTTACCTAACATATGCAAACTTTAATTGGGTTTATAGTTTTATTGGAAAAGTGATATATGGGTAAATTGGCATTCATTACAATACGTTTCGAAATGTCATAGGTTCAAATCCAGTTATTGGCGTTCGTTTTTTCTTTGTGTCCACGTCTGAATTAGCCTTCATTAGTGGCTAACAAGTGATGAAGTTTAAAAAAAAGGGAAAATGGATTGATTATTAATTTTGTTTTAATTTGAAAAGCATTATTGGAAGTACTTTTTAGAAGTCTTGAAGGTTCTATAATATAGTATATTATGTATTTACAAGGTGTTAGAAAAGAACCGATTAATATTTCAGGTACAGATGTAGAGGATGTCTAGAAAATATCGCACCAAAAATCACCACGCTATTTTATATGCGAAAATAGGGAGTCTATAACAACATAGAAACGACAGTAACAGTACAGAAAGAAATTATTTTTTGAGTTTTTAGCTGAACTTAGTGTTGCCAGATCTTGTCGCAGGGCAAGCTATTCTCGACCGTTCCTCGCTTTGCCAGTCCCATATCTGGCAACCGCGTAAAAATTCTCACCCGCCTTACTTCGTGCTCCCGACTGTAGTTTGAAATGATTTAATCTGAACACTGACATAATGTGGCATTTTATAAAAGTGTGATTCACAATAATTTTTACTTGTTTTATTCTCAATAGCAAACATGTACATTATCACCGTGCCTTTAGAATCAATATACTGTATTATGAAAGCGTGGTCTGTCCGTGTGTTCCACTACAACTGCGCACCCCACCCCGGCAACTCCATGGAAGTTATGGTAGAGAAGAAGGTTTCGGTTTGGAACTGCAGGGGTTGTCAAAAGGGCGTATCACACCAATGTACTTAGTATGGGAAGTTGGTGAAGCTGCTGGAAATCGAGTATCGAAGTGGCCGAGAATGTTCTACAAGCTTTCAGAATGTTCCGGAATCTTGCAGAAGGTTCTAAAAATTACCATCGAAGGGACTTCTTGTTCCGGAACGTTCCAGAAACCGTAAACTAGCAATGAAACTAGAGACCTGAAACTCTTAAGCCTAAATAGGAAACAGCCATCTTAAGTTGATTTGGACGAAAGTCACTATATGTTTTTCAGACAGCGAACTCTAAATATTTATAACCGATATTTCGTTCATTCATTTCTGCGTTAACGGAATAATAAGGAGCTGTTGAATGAACTAAAAGACGCAAGGGAGAAAAAACGGAGTAGTGAAATGTAGCAAAGTTAAATATTTGATCATTTTATAAATCGCTCATGTTCTCATTAAAGAACAGCTGTTTAAAGAACGTCTCTGTTTATTGGATTAGACATAGATCAAACACTTGTTGGATCTTTTCTCTGGGTTGAATTTCTTTGAAAAGCATTGCACAATATTTTGGACAACGTGTAAAGTACATAAGTTGAATTGGGTTCTTTGCCTATTTATATTTGTTCAGGTTACGTAGGTTATTACTACTTTTAAAATTAAATGTTAAAACTTAAGTTTAAAACTAAAGCTAGAAATTTGAAACAAATCAGCAAAACTAAAAATATCTTATAATTTATATTAAAATTAGTTATGTAAATAATCAAACTATCACAGTTTCACAAAAATCGTTTATTAGTCAAACGAGTTTTACGGCCAAGACACATCATCATGCAGTGACGGTGAAAATATGTCTAGATTTGTAGAAATATGCCTAGCGGGCTTTCTTCTAGATTTGTTTACAGAAAACTATTCTTGTGCATGTTGTTATAAAATATCTTTAACAGTTTAGCCAGTAATAAACGTTGCTTCAGTTTTTTAAAGAAAAACTGTTCACTTTTTCAACCACTACTCAGTCCTATCATAAAAAGAACTTCATAGTCCTAGTTTTTGCAAATTTTTTGGGTTGGGTCCACGAAAATCTGTTCGACGCTATTACTCTTTATAAAATCATTGACTTTTGCCTTATGTTTATCGAAATCAATTATGACCACTGTGTCTCCTTTATCAGCGAGTTATCAACTAACAACTTATTTTTACGTGTTTTATAAGTTTTAATTTAGACAAGGATCTGGAATTCAGATTGTAAGAAATATTGCTGTGGTTAATTGTATTTTTATGTATGTGTTAAGTTTATTGTTAGTTAATATTCTAGTTTCGTTGTACAGTTTGTGATTTACAGTAAAGACCACAAAAGAATGCCGTTGATGGACGGGCTTGTGTACACCTAGACCTTGAACGCTCCAATCGCCTTAGTGCGACGTTGTCACGTGCTTCCCACGCTTCCAACTGAACGCGGCTGACTCAACGCATTTATAATTCTTTAAACTGTGCGCTGAAGCCTCGAGCGGTAAATACCAGGAGTGTTCGAAACTAGTAGATATTGCAACGCTGCGCGCCAATCCTATTGGCTGCCACGCAACGGTATTCTTTAGTGGTCTTTAATAGTATTGTTACCCCGAGGCGTCAGCTGAGAGGGTTATAATCTAACGACAAATTAAGTATATGCGCTCCGATTTTGAAAATCTCAACGGGAATCGATAAAACGCATATAGTCGTCAGAAAAGTGTTTGCCAAAATTTCGCCCAACGGCTAGTAAAAATGTTACAGCGTTTTTTAGAAATTTCGTCCCATAGATAACTTTTTTTATACATTTTCTCCGATTTTCACATATATAGGGTATCAAACGAAAGATTTTAACGAGTACTTTAAGAAAATATAAAAATAACCCAAAAAAGTTCATATGCCGCCTTCTATATCGCTATTTTTATGTTATTTTGCTATTTTTACTAGCTAATTCAAACACTAGCAAAGTTAGACAAACGACTATGCACCTAATTCTACCACAATAACGCTATTGTCAAAGATTTTAATTCTGGTTCAAGTTTTTATATTAACTAGGAGTTAACATGCACCGATAAACTGCGCAGTTAGCTTAGTTAATCGAACAGTTTTCACAGTCTTGTCTTACAACACAATTAATTGTAAGACTTAGGATGCGGCTAGTATGGTGGTCCAAGGACGACTGCCGTCTCAGGATTGTATAATCATACGACGATTACCTGAAATTCCGTTGTCTCGGACAGCCTACTGACTGCCGTGTTATAGAGCATGTTCGAGGAGAAATAATAAAATTTGCCATCAGCTGGTTTTTATTGTTTTTGAAGGTTTTGTATATTTCATACTCCTCGTTATTCAGTATATACCTTAAACATTTTGTATTTTTATCTTCAATAGTTTTGACCCTACGTTGATTCTATGACAGTCAGGACACTTTTATATACAAGGTGTTTCTTAAATAGGACGCCAAACTTTTGGAGTGGGTTCCTTACACAAAAATAAAAAAAAGTCCCTATAAACATGAGGCGTAAAACGCTTCGTTTTCCAGATATCCGCCATTTTGTTATTTTGTAAAAAATAATTCATATCTAGAGAAATGTTTGACTGATCGAGTTCAAACCTGGCATGAAGTTTAACCTAACAATGATCTCAAGAACAATAAGCGATTATATAAAACAAGCGTTTCAAAATGGCGGCTGTTTGAAAATTTCAAACCTAAATTACCCAACAATCGTACACTTTAACAAAAAATTTCAAGAAACCTTTTTTGTGTCCCGCTTTTTTGGATAGTGTAACTGACAAAACAATCGGATAAAGGATAATGTTAAAGATAATAGCAGCATACGTACATGCAATATTATTGTGTTTACTGAGTGGGTATAGGATGCAGGTTGAACAAAATAAATACAGTATTAGGCTACATATAACTTAACTATTACCCTTCATCCGATTTTTTTACACATAACTTAACTATTACACTTCATCCGATTTTTTTGACACATAACTTAACTATTACTTTTCATCCGATTTTTTTGACACATAACTTAACTATTACCCTTCATCCGATTTGTTTTACACATTACTTAACTATTACACTTCATCCGATTTTTTTGACACATAATTTAACTATTACACTTCATCAGATTTTTTTGACACATAACTTAACTATTACCCTTCATCCGATTTTTTTGACACATAATTTAACTATTACACTTCATCAGATTTTTTTGGCACATAACTTAACTATTACCCTTCATCCGATTTTTTGACACATAACTTAACTATTACCCTTCATCCGATTTTTTTGACACATAACTTAACTATTACACTTCATCAGATTTTTTTTGACACATAATTTAACTATTACAGTTCATCCGATTTTTTTGACACATAACGTAACTATTACACTTCATCAGATTTTTTTGACACATAACTTAACTATTACACTTCATCCGATTTTTT